>VMBQ01003730.1:0-95022 GCA_007657795.1 Dreissena rostriformis | reverse complement strand
ACTTGACACTAATATTGATGGCTGCATCTTTATTTCGAAAAGGTGTAAACCATACATTTATCAAATGCTAAAGCTTAAATTATATTCTACTTACAGCTACACATGAACGTGATATAACACAAAAAATTATGTTTGATCCTTAAAAGTTTACAGACATTTTTGTAAACATTATATAACACTATGGCACTGTGTTTTATGTGCTGCAACATATGTGTGGAGAACCTTATACTTAACTTATCGAACTAAACGAACTGAGTTGAAAGTGACGTTTTGTTATCGTAACTCCATGCGGACGGTGGGCAAGTGAAAGAACGATGTTGTCGATGTGTAATAAATGATGACTTACCAAATTTAGATTTTTTGTAAACATTGTATAAAATNCGAGAGTATTCAGGGGCGGGTAATCCGGGAGGTATCGATTTCTGGGATAATATATAATAAATGATGACTTAAAGATACCAAATTTAGTTTTTTTGTAAACATTGTATAAAATACCATGTATTTTGAGTGCATAGATACTGTTTCTGTGTGCCAAAACACCAACACTTAGAAACAATGTCATAATAAATTAGAAGTCAGGAAAACAAAACATTCTGTGACACCAGCAGTATCCCTATTATAGACAATAACGGTGTTTAAATGGTGTTTATGATTGAAATGAGTGTAAATACTTGCTAAAGCTGCTATGAATGAATCGAAGCACAGCATGTGTCTGTCAATGCCTCAATACTCACGACTTACTTGTATTCAACGAAAATCCCGGCGTTCTTTATTGTGAATTCTCTTAATTTGACAAAATTAACGTGGAATTTATAGTAACTAATGTCGTCTGCATAATGACATTTGTTTGAATCGTTCTTCTCGTGCCTTCCATTTCACGCGGGTATCTCTTTTCCAAGATACGTTCACCTGAATTCACGAGAGTATTGAAACTAACGATAATGATTATATCACGTATATGATTCAGAATCAATTTAAATGAAAAATCATTTCTCAAAAGTAGCCGTTTTGTTACGTAATTTTCATGATGTGATTTTAACGAAAATACAATTATTATCGAATAAAAAGATCGTTTTGGGATATCGAACGAACGTCGGTTAGTCATTCATTATTGCTGGCTCTAATCTCGGAATGTTCGCGTTTGTTTGTCATTTGCCTAATTATGATGGTAATGGCAATTTACTGATGCATCAATAGAAATTTATAAATTGCCACAAATTATTAAATTTGTATGCAAACATTATTGGAACTGTTACAACAACCCGCTGCACAATATGTTTTTATACAAATCAACAAATGCAGCTTTATTTAAGGATTAGCGACAGGACATGTTTTATGTTTTATGTACATTAAATTGAACACAGCCACTTATCAGTTTTATAGTTTGCGATATTTGTCTTTAATGTTTCGCCTCGCTTCTTTTTTTAATTATTTGAGGAAAAAATACAATCGATTATTTTTTCTAAGAATTCTAGAACAAGTTATTTCACAACAGAACAGAACCGAACAAATATTTTATTTAACTTTAGCATATTACAGATCATCGTGATAATTCGGAATAATACATGCATGCGTGAAAATAACAATGCTTTCTATGATAATCAGCTATAATCAGCTATAATTAGACTCAATTTTTCATCAATTCATATGTAGCGCCTGTAGCGTTCTTTGTTTATGCAACAAATGATGGATCATGACGCCAAAATTTAAATAATATTAGCTGATATATTGTATGATAAAATGTAATGTTTATTCACATACATATATACATGTACGATATCAGTGTTTGAAAATGCCAAACCATTTGATCATATAAGTTATTCACACATAGACAATCTTTTGGAAACAGAATAAATTTAGAGTTTTCAGAGTTTGTGGAATCATGTGGAATAATAAATACTAATAATTATTCCTAAAACTGTTTGCAGTAACATAAATACAATCCGATGACCAGTGATAGTATTATGATTTTCACGTCATGGGGTCCGATAAGCGGCCTCACTTTTTTTACCGTAAAATAAAATAAATTTTGTTTTATATGTTTTACATAAAATAATTTATGATGTCTTCTGCATGGAAAGATATTTTTTATGATTCAAAACCCCGATCATCAATACAAATCAAACAGATGCCTCTGTTAAAAGGCCATAGACGACAAAAAAAAACACAGTGAGTTTAAACAGAACACCGAAATGATTTATGTTATCCTTTCATGTTGAAAGCATTTGTGTACAATGTATCTAATATATGTTTAACATCGTCAGTTCGGCCGGTTTGATGGGCGCTCTCGAATGTACCCGCGGTGATGTGCTCGACATGACGCCAGACTAACGCGTCAAGATGACGAATCGCGGGGAGTAAATGCATCTACACCGTTTATGCCCTATGTTTTGCAATCTGGTGAGTGGGTAAATGATAAAACATCTTCATAATTGATATCAAACAAATGTAATGATGAATTGATAGGGTATTTTATTGTATTTTCAAAAGCACTAAAAAAAATAAAGTTTCGACATATTGCGTACACGTATGATGGAATGTCCCGTGCAATCCAAAATATGGAGCATGTCACCCGGACGCGTCTGATCGACGAACGATGTTTGCCTTGATCGGGCATTGGCCGTACGATTGTTCTATTATAGAATATCGTCAAATGTCGACGGCAGCCGTGCGGTTAAATGTCGGGCGCTGCATTTCCCGGAAAGGCAGGGACCGGTGTACCGCTGTCGTCAGGATATCGCACCATTTGTGTATAGGCATCGAACGCCCTCGTGTATATTTCGATCTGCGACCGGTTGACTCGATTTTTCTTTAAGCTACAGCCTCGTGTGGCGATCGTCAGAATTTCATATCAAGCGCCATCCGGTCATCCGAGGGTGGCCTTCCGGATCTCAAACTGCTCATTTCACGTATCAGCCATAGAACATCGCCGGGCACCAGCTTGAATTTGTGACTTGAGTTTGTTTAAAGCGTCTGCTTTTAATAAACCGATTATCTATCATTCGTTAAAATTGGACACCGTCCGTTCTGTTATTGACTTAGACATAATTTACGAGTATAGTACGTCCACCAGTCCCAAACACGTATTCGAAGGTGACCCTTAGAGACGGAACGAGCCGTTATATAAATAAACTTATAGATGCAATGTTTGGCAGAGAAGTTTAAACTTACAGGCGAGTCTTGTTATTTTTGTCCAAAACTCAAAATTATGACACGTACTTAAGTGATATCGAACATGCCACATTATCTGGGCCGCGCATCGATCAGTGTACAGACATTTTAAGTCTGGATGTCATGGCATGTCTTAACATTCCTCAGTCGGTCCAACACCGCCTGATTGAGGGTATCCCATGAATGCATATGGGCTCAAAGACGTCAGGGTGAGCTCCTAGGGTTAGACCTGGGCTCCGAACGCGCCGTGGGTGTCAGATGATAAGACATGCGTTCAGCGGCATCAAATTTATTTGGAACTGAAATAGTTCGCACGTGTTCAAATACGGACAACGTATGAAAAAAGTGGAATCAATGATCTTTAAATTGTCAATGCCAGTCATTGTGTTTGTTTTAATATTTCATCGGCCAATTTCTGTTTGATTCATCTTACTTAAACATAGCGGTTTGCATGTGACAATATATTATTTGAAGAGTGAATCCAAAAACATCTAAAACATGTTTGTTAAGCTATTTAAATTTAAAGTGAATGATAATAGATATCCGCTTTCGTGTCATAAACCATAAACCATATGTAACGTTCATTTGTTACATGTTTGTAAATCAAGGATATGTTGACCATTTATACTTTTATTTTTTTCAGTGTTAAATAATAACCAATGGTTTATTAATCTTATATTTACTTCAGTTTATTGGAGATAAAATGAGTACATGTTTCGTTTTGTATCATAAAACACATAGTAATACTCCTGGACTTATGAATCCGTAGTGGGTTTTGTACCCATTTTTCATTTAAAATTTGAATAATCGTGACTGATGCACATTGATAACTCTTATGCTAGTTTCACAATTGTCTCACAAAGACAATAAAGAAGGAAATAAAATAAATTAATAATACATGGTAGCAAGTTGTAATATAGCCTTGCAGCTTAAGAAACAAACTCTGACACATACAATCATATAGAAAGCCTTGTTCCTCACAAAACACCTGTCTCATTGATGAGTTAGAAACACAAAAATAAACACCGGTGTTATGTTAATTACTGGGATAATTATGCAGAATAGTCTGGACAAAATGACACAAGCAAAACAGATTAGAAAGAAAACTAATTTAATGTGAAGTTTATTTCCTTTGCTCGTTTGTCTCGCATTAATTATTTGCACAAGCCACCTTGCTTTCATTTGAACCCGATGGCGCGAGCATGCGCAGTCGAAATTGGCATTAATTCTTTCCATGAGCGGGCGCACTTTTTTTGCTTAAGAAATACAAGGCAATGAAACACTCTGTCAACGCTATTTCACTGAAACGAAATGCCTCTGAAGAATTCGACCGATGAATACATATTTTACGTCATAAACTTTCGAAACAATATTCAATCACACTATAGAATGCAATTATTAGCAGTAATTTAGTTATGACATGTTCCAATTAACAAAATTTGCCTGCGGCTTGGTTCAATTTAATGTGATAAAGCTTAAGATTAATCGATTTGTCTTGCAAAGAACGCTAACGTTAAGTATAAAACGACGACTGATTTCACATTAAAAAATGTTACGGCTTGTGTTCCCAAAACATATTCAATTTGCCTTTCTGAATGTAATGTATATACTGTTTGGAAAAAATACCATCTTTCTACTTGAAGTACAGATTTGAATGAAATTTGCCATCCTATGTTGTTAACAAGGAACTCAATCAAATAAGCAAATAGCTGTATCTCCTAGCACAACCGGCACGTCGCCATTTTTAAATGGTCACGTGGGGTGCCTTCAGCGTTCAACTCTAGTTACAATGTTTGCTCGATTACGTTACATTGTATGTTTTGTTTTATGATCCAAATATGCCGTGTTGTGACCTATGTTTAGCCAGCAATTCATTAGAGGTTTTAATTGTTTATACTTTTATCAGACGGTTGTCGTTGAAATAAAGCATGTCATGGTTGAACGTTAATAACTTATTATTTGTTTATGCAGATCTGAATGTGTAATTTATTCTTGGGATTTGATAAATAACATGCCATCCCATCTTCTTGACAGAGGATTTTAAGACTTAAAAGGTAGGTGACTTACGCAATTAAAGTATTGAGCTTTAAAACGTGATAATGTGCTAATGTGTTTATGACGTAAACAAATGAGTGAGCTGGTTTATTTCGTGTTTTTATAGTGTACAGCAATATTTCTAAAACTGCTGTAATAATATTCGGTTTGAATATCACAGTTTATGCGAAATGATGTGTTCCGTCATAAAGATTTCTGCACAAACAAATTAATAACAGGATAACAGTTATTTAAACACAATGATGTTACAAGCTTACACATTTTTTTTCTCTCTCAACTAAGTAGAGTGGGATATACTGAATTCCCCCTGGAGGTTTGCCCATGTCTCTAGAATGCCCAGTTTGCAATCATTTAGTTATATGTATATATTGTTAACATGTAACCCTTATTAAAACTTAAACAGTATTAAACATGTTTCGTAAATGAACGATGAGCGGATCCTAGCACTTTAAGTGCACACAAGTAAATTCTATATCGTTACATCATCGTTTATCATTTAAATTGGTACTTAGCAGGTCGATTGTATATGTAACAATTGTGACATTCATCGTTACTTTACATATTACTGTTGTTTTCCNGGTTCAATGAGTATTGACTACAGAGGACATTGAGGCTGTTTATGATGACATGAATGTGAATATATTTGTATTTGACTGCGTCAACTAACGCACGAGCACAGGAGGTCATGTGAGCTTATAAATTGGTTAAAATCCTTACTTCCAGGGTTTGATTAATGCTTGAGTTGGAACATTATGGTCTAAACTATTAATATGGACTATTAAAATTGTGTTCAAAATTCATGAACCATGGATACGACAAAACATAATTGTGGAAGATTTGTATCTTTTCTTTACAATAAACATTACCGCATAATACGACCACAAAAGTAACTGTGCGAGAAAATAGTTACGCATGTTTTATCAGATGACACCCACGGGCGGTGTGGGGCCGACTGAGGAATGTTAAGACATGCCATGGCATCCGAGTTAAAATGTCTATAGTAGTATTTATTTTGACCTTGCAGCCAAGGATAACCCATATAAGTGCAAGCACTTATTTCCAATGGGGTCCTTTGGTTTTGCTGAAGAGACAGCGGGTATAAGAGACATTTTTATTGGATACAAGGAATCCGGGTGCGATACCCTAGCTCTTTGCGAATAGATCCCTTGGTTCTTTTACGTGCTCAGTGTATAGCACCGATACAGGCGAGAATTACCTGGGTTTCATACCAGTACATCTCTAGTTGGGTGGGAAACACTTGAAGCATTTCTGAAATTTCCAGTGCCCCGGCCAGGGATTGAACCCACGACCGCTGGAATGGAAGACCAGTATTTACCACTCGACAACCGACCACCCTGACACTGATCGATGCACGGCCCAGATAATGTGGCATGTTCGATATCACTTAAGTACGTGCCATAACTTTGAATTATGGACACAAATAACAAGACTCGCCTTTAAGTTTAAACTTCTCTACCAAACGTTGCATTTTTAAGTTTATTTATATAACGTCTCATTCCGCCTCTTTCACATTCGAATACGTTTTTGGGACTTGTGGAGAAATTAAACTGGTAAGTTATGTTTTGTCGATGGCAGACTGTTGTTCGATTTGAACGAATGGAAAAAAATCCGTTTATTTAAAGCAGACGCTTTAAACATACTCAGGTCACAAATTCAAGCTGTTGCCCGGCGATTTTCGAGGTTTAATACGTGAAACAATCAGTTTGAGCGGCGGACGTTGCGCCCGTGTGCTAAGAATGGGATTCGGACGATCGCCGCACATCGCTGTAGTTGAAAAGTAAATGCGAGTCAAACGGTCGAGAAAAAAGGGCCGTTCGATACTTATTCAAGCATAGTGCGATACCCTTACCCTTTAACCTTACGGTCGCCATCGACATTTGACGATATACTATAATAAAACAATACGGCAAGTTCCCGATCCAAGAAAACATCGTTCGTCGATTGGATTCGCTCATACTACTTCATGGGAAGTCCGTTAAACGTATACGTAATTGTAGTTTGTCGGAATCTTATTTTTTTGAAATACAGTAATATATTCTATCAGTTCATCATACTATTTGGTTTCAATTCTGGAGATTCTTTATCATTTACCCACTCACCAGATTGCAAAACATATGGCATAAACGGTGGAGATGCATTTACTATGCACGAGTCGTCAACTAGGCGCATAAGTATGGCGTCATGTCGAGCACAGCACCGCGGGTACATTCGTGAGGGCCTGTAAAACCACAGGAAAACCCATCAAACCGGCCGAATAGACAATATATAACATATATTAGATAAATTGTATACACATGAAAGGATAACATAAATCATTTCGGTGTTCTGTTTAAGCTCAATTCGGTTTTTGTCAAGGGCCTTTTAACGGAAGCATCGCGTAAGGATGCTGTGGGTTTTGAATTTATATTTCCGTGCAGAAGACATAAACAATGTTTTCAAAGGCGCGATATCGTACATTTGTATATGAATATACAATACATTTCATCATATTATATATCATGTAATAGCATTGAAATATTTGCGACATGATCAATCATTTGTTGCATAAACAATGAATGCTACAGGCGCTACATTTACAATCGAAATTAATACAATTGTGTGTTTATATATTTGATCATCTTAGAAAGCCTTTTGAAATAAAATGTTATACAATTCTTATTAACATTTTCAATTGCATTTTGTCCTTAATATAAAAATAGCGCGAGGCGTTACATTTAAGACAAATATCGCAGCTATAAAACTGATAAGCGGCGAGGTTCAATATTTAATGTTCATAAAACATAACGCATGTCATGCAGCTTATCCTAAAATAAAGCTGCATGTTTTGATTCGCAAAATAAGCACATTGTACAATAGGTTATTGTCACAGTTCTAATAATGTTTGCACAAAAAAGTAATCAATTTGCGTCAATTTTCTAATTTCTATTGATGCACCAGTAAATTATTATTACCAGCATAATGAGGCATTTGATAAACAAACGAGGAAATGCCGCGATCGGGTGATAAGGGCCAGCAATAATGGATCACTAACCGACGTCGTTCAACAGCCCAGAACGATGTTTTTATTCGATATCAATGTTATATGTTCGTGATAATCACATCATGGACATTACGTAACTATGCGGCAATTGATGAGAAAAGATTATTAATTCAGATTGATTCTGAATCAAGGACGAGGGATACTCATTATCGTTAGTTTCAATACTCTCGTTTATTTATCAGCACGTGTCTTGGGAAAAAGAAACCCGCGGGTAATGGGCGACATGAGCAGAGCAGGTGTCACTGTGCCTACGACATCGGTAATAATGTTACATTCAGTTATTTTTGTCAATTGAAATTATAACACTTAGCAGAAGTCACACATCGCCAGCGAAAGCTAATTTTGCTGTAAAAAACGCATTTATGAATTATCTGTACTAAGCTTGAGCCATCGTTCGTTGCTTCTCACATATACATAGTGTGGTACCACTGGTGCTACATTTCTTTCAGTAAACCTAAACAGGACATAAGTTTCGCATGGTGCACACAATGAATGTATTATTATACTTTACATGTAGATATACATGTTTACAAATATGCTTGGAATAGTTAAAACTCCGGCCTTGTGATCGAATTAAATCATAATACCAAAACGACACCATTGCATTAACCTTTAGTCCTTAGCCTTCAGTGACACTGACTTAACTTTCAAATGTACCTCACGAACAACACGAGTAACGCGATACTTTCGTCCAGCTCTATATTTTGCACAATATGTTTGTGTCAATGGCTTTCATGCATCACCCATGTGAAAGCACATCAAACCTTGATACATTGGCGTGTTGTTATACGATGTTTTCCCAATAATTATATAATTATGACTAGCCATTTATTGTTTGTATGTCTGTATTTGCTGGCCTGATTTTTCAGCTTGAGTATCGCCAAATTGTTACCACAAAATATAAAGAAAACTGTCTACATATCATTTTTGCTGTTACATTTCATAGATTTTAACTAGCAACCTTTTAACACTAATACGTAGCTATAAATATTCGTGAAATGTGTTCTTGAAAAGACCGCGACTTAATGGTCAAACCATTTATAAGGTCAAACTATAATTCGGATATCCGTATTGTGGTAGTTATCCGGATCTCCATAATTTGGGAAAATGCGTCTGAACAACGCCGCCCGATGTTGTCAATGTCAAAAGAAGTTTCAATCAGATATTGATATGATTTGCGATTTTGAAAAGATTCGAAATGGGTCAGCTTGGTTTGTACCCTCTGATCAGTAGGGGTTTCCCGCATCTGAATTTTTCCGGAGTAAATATTTTTTAAGATACGTTTGGTAAGGAGAAATTACTGCGTTTTTCCACCATACTGTAGCTCATATGTACGCAAACAACATTATCGGACCAACGCAAAAGCAATGTCGTTAAGCATAACATCTTCATAATTGTGACTATGCGCAAGACAAGAATATTACAACGATTTTTATTTTCATATAAAATGCATTCCTGAGAACAAACAACACATGACTCGGACATTTTCACCAAACTTGTATAATACCCCCGTCACATCTGACTGGCGTCCTTACTGCGTCCTTACGGCGACCAAGGTCGCAGTGAGGACACCATAGACGCCGGAGGGACGCAGTAAGGACGCAAGAGGACGCAGTGAGGACGCCGACAATAGCTCAGGACGCGATCCCACGGCGACCACTTTGAACATGTTCAAAGTGGTCGCCGAAGTCCGGCGTTCTTACGGTGTTCTGTTAGGACGTTGTAGGGACGCCGTAGAGACGCAATAGTCGTAGTAGGGACGTGGTAGGGTCGCTGTAAGGTCGCCATGGACGTCGTGTGGTCGCCGCTCAAGCTCACAGAATATGATCATTGACTGCAAGGCGACCGTACGGCGACCTTATTGCGACTTTAGTACGTCCTTTGTACGTCTATTGCGTCCTCAGAACGACTATGTCGTCCTTACTGCGACTTCATTGCGTCCTTACGGCGTCTTTTGCGACCCTAAGGACGCAGTACGAACGCGGTAAGGTCGCGAAGGACGTATTAAGGACGCCGTGAGGACGCGCAGAACGCCATAAACCAGGACGCTGGTGTGACGGGCAGGCGAAAAACAGCATTTTTACCGAAAACGTCATTGGCGTCCTTACTACGACAATCAGAAATTTCAAGAAACACAGTCTTAGGTCGCCGTAAGGACCGATGTGACGGGGGTATAATGGTTTCGACGGCAGTGCCACGCAGATCAAACTAAAAAAAATGAAACTTACATACAATGATACTTTTGCCAATAAAAAGTCTTAGCAATTTATAAATAAGAACAATTACTTCACTTAATTGTTATAAGCCATGTCCTTGTGGTTCAAATACATAACCCGGTAGAATAAACAAGTTTCAGATGACCAGCTTTTCATCTTTGTCAAGCTAACTTCAACTCGTTTCCAGGGTTATGTCTAAAAGGGACCCTCGACACCTCCAGGCATCAATGCGCATGTTAATAGCTGAGTGTAATGAACCTAAGCATGCCCTTATTAGCATACACCTCCAACAGTAAACTAGTTGCTATGCCTGTGTTAAAAGGCTTACACTGGATCTGGATACATATATGACATTAATTGCCTTGGTCTTGTTCTTCTGACTAATTGTTTGACAGCCATGCAATTATTGTTCCATAACAATAACAACGTTCCATACAATATTGTATGAAGTAACGGATTCTACTGGAACCATACCTTTTACAAAACTCCTTTGAAAAGTACCGTGTGTAACACTATGTTATCCAAATCGAACAGCATGAAAACGATTTCCAGAAACAAACGTTGATAGCAAGTATAAAAACGTCGAGTTATATGCCGTGGTTATTGTAAAAGCAAATTACTGCTATCTATGTCTTGAATTAAAAGAAGGTACTCGCTTACAAAGATGATAACACTGAGATAGAATGGAGATAAATAATGTTTTTGTGATATTTATTGTTTGATGGTCTTTGTTATGGAATCGAAATGTATTCATTTTTGATGTGTTTTTAATGCGCCAATGTTCAGATAAGATCAAAGAAAGTTTACCAAGAACACTAGTGTTAATGATACGGGCTGATGTAAATGAATGGTTTTTATCAAAAATTATTTATAAACACAACAGTTCGCGTTTGCAAAGCGCCTCAGAACAAACTAACATTGATGGAACATCAACAAATGGTGTCAATTTCATATGATCTAGAACATTCAGAGCCAAGGAAACCTCAAAGAAGAACTTAGTGACAACTACTACGGAAACACTGGAGAGACACATAGGCCTTCCCACTTACTACTACAATACTCACCAGTTTGCTGAATGCATACTTCTCTGATTCATTTTTCGTTCCACGTGCCCTTATGAACACTACACTGTCAATACTCTCGGAAGTATTGACCAGCTCAAGCACAGAACCAAGAGATACATTACTGTCCAGTCGGTATGCTGACCATGTGGCAACGTTGACCAAACAGCATAAACAGAAACTGCAGCCCTGCAAGAAATACCAAGAGTCGAGAGGAAACGAGCGTCGTAAGAGGACCGCAACTTGTGTCATTGCTACTGGATTTAGAATGTAACAGCTTACGAGACAAATACATCAAATGTGCTTAAATTTGTAAGTCTGTTGCGTTTTCTAGGATTAATTTGTTCACAACTTTAATTTCAAACTATTGAGAAGCGGACATAAGATGCTCATTTATTTGCAAAGCTTATTGCAACTGCATTATTTCATTTAATCTGTAGTTACTTTCTAGGGCGTCTTACTGCCGTGAAACTAATGTTGAATCTTCCCTCTTGGGTTTATGGATGCAAGCGCAGAAACCGAATAACAATTGTATCAGCACAAAGATACTGCAGTTAATGTTTCAAAATTCTTCATGCAAATTATTGAATTCGTTTAGCCTGTCTCGATAAAACCGCGTTTACAGTATAACAATTAATGTGATTGATTACGTTGTAAATTATGCAAGAATTAGATTATTAATCATTTATGTCGCTAATGCAGCCATTGTGCAGACCTTATGAAAATATTTACATAACATTATCATAATTGTAATGTTATAACGTTGCGTCTTTATTTCAGCGCCATTCTACTCGGAGTGCGGTTTATGTTACGTCACATAATAATAAACGTACATTAAGACGTCCGGTGTATACATCCCAGGATAATACAATTGCACACAACCCTTCATTAGGTTTGATTATCTGTAATATTTGTCAATATGCAGTATTGTCAATTCCCATCGAAAACTCTCAAGGATGTTTGCTGAGTTATTTCAATCATAGTTTCGAGTGCTTCAGTCAAAGGTCCCTTAAAGGTGTAAACTCGATCACGTATCTCCACAATTCAGATTGCACAAACATGGTGATGTCAGCGATGACTATCTACGGATGATAGTGAGACTGTTTATAATCAACTGAATGTGAATTTGTTTGTATAAGACTTCACTGTAAACCAACTGTCCCTTTAAAGTTGATATTTACTCTAACTATCCTTTTAAAGTAGACATTTGAACCAACTGTCCCTTTAATGTTGATATTTAAATCAACTGTCTCTTTGAAGTTGACATTTGAAAAAACTGTCTCTTTAAAGTTGACATTTGAACCAACTGTCCCTTTTAAGTTGAAATTTGAAGCACAGAGTTTAATGTAATGTAGGCCAACTGATTTCAGCGATGGTAAAATGGGTCGACAGGAAAATCAACGATTAGACACACATTTCACTTATCAACTACACGAAAACACCATTAACATGATTTATCAGTCGACGTTTTGATAAACATTAATACATTTGATAGATATCCAGTTTGCAAACAGTTTAACAGTTTAAATAAATACATCAAATATCAATTAATTTCGCATCTAGAAAGTGAACGATTTGTGTTTTGGTATGAAACGCAACACTGACGAACTTTCTTTCAAAAGATATTGCTGTTCCATTCGTGTGCCGACAATTATGAAAGCTATGATAAAGTTCAACTTGGTATTTCGGCTTTTTTGAGAGAAAAAAAATATGGAGATAATTTTCTATTAACAAATATAACTCATATACGAAAGTACATACATTTCTATAAATTATCACAATTATGCTTGTAATTTAAACGCATGTAATAAGCATTTTTATCTGATGAAAATGGTATTTTTATGAAATACATATTTATTGTTACCTGAGAATTAATAATGTTAAATGAACGTAAAGCGCCCATAAAATCACAAATAAAACCCATTTAAATGTTCCCATGTTTGTTTTTGACGCGTGCCCATTCACAACATTTCAAGAGCTTTCTGTCAAGCAACGAAAGTTTATGAACCAAAGATCGGTAATTTTAGCGCCGTAAACTTAACATCTTAAGAAAGCGAGAATCGGTTTAATGATAGCGCGGAGATATTTTTGTCATTCGATACTCACGGCTTATTTCAATATGAAGGATTCAAAACACTCAGATGTATGTATGTTTCTATTTTGACCTTGCAGTCAAGGATATCCCATGAAAGTGCAAGCACTTATTTCCAATGGGGTCCTTTGGTTTTGCTGAAGAGACAGCAAGTATACGAGACAGTATTGACAGCGATACCCTAGCTCTTTGCGAATAGATCCCCTGGTTCTTTTACGTGCTCAGCGTATAGCACCGATACACGCGAGAATTACCTGGGTTTCATACCAGTACATCTCTAGTTGGGTAAGAAACACTTTAAGCATTTCTGAAATTTCCAGTACCCCGGCCAGGGATTGAACCCACGACCTTCGGAATGGTAGACCAGAGTGTTACCACTCGACTACCGCACCACCGATAAAGTATAAATCCCAATTAAGTACAAACTGTTTAATAAATCACCGTATTAATGTAACGCATATTTACACGCATATTTATATTGTAATTTAAAACCTTTTAGTATTTGAGTACCTAATATAAATAATCACTTTTTTGCACTCCAACATTTTTTCTACAAAACATGTATTACCGTAAGTACATATGCTATAGAACTAAAAATGATCAGAATACAATTTGTTTCAATACTAAACTAATATGCCATATACGATTAGACAATAGGAGAATAATACAGAATTATACAGGAAAGTACTGAAATTATCGAACACAATTAAAAATAAAATTAATGATTTGTACATATGTTGCAAATACAACGTAAACATGAACACATTTTGCCAGTGAACTGGGAAAACACGCACAAAAACATATGAGCCTCGCTCTGTGAAAATGTTAAATGCATGTGCGTTATAGGCTAATCAGGGACGACACTTAACGCACATGCTATTAACCCCGTTTTCTCAGAGCACAACTCATATACAAAGGTATTTTAGTAAAACGTTTTTTTTGCAATTGAACATCGCATGGCAGCGATTTCTTCAAACGTGTAAGTTACAAATTAGCAGAACTATAATATAGATCTTATTAAATATCTAAACCTTATAATGGTATATAATTTTCAGTGTTGATGTTTTGTTTAGTGTTGTCCTTTTTCTTTCAGTTCAACATAGTGCAGAAGTTTGATGCAATGAGCCACGTTCTAGGAAACGTATTTTTCCATTCCTGCAGGAATTAATGGTTGGACTTATTAACCCTTTGAGCGCTGGAACCGGATTTTGAAGGCCTTTGCAAACAGTTTGGATCCAGATGAGACGCCACAGAACGTGGCGTCTCATCAGGATCCAAACTGTTTGCTATTCTGATAGTGGTCTTAGAAAAAAAATCAAAGAAAATGCTAATTTTAGAAATTCAGCAGACGACATTTTAGCAGACGACAAATTTCCCAGCATGCAAAGGGTTAACAACTCTTTTTTTTACAAACAGCACATTTGAGCCTCGCTACGGCAAAGCTGGGTTTAATGCATGAGTTAACAGTGTCACCCCAGATTAGCCTGTGAAGTCATCCGAAGCAAGGGGCAACACTTTTCGCCTTAACTGGATTTTCTTTCAGAAGTGACCTCCTTCAAACAAAAAAAATAATAATCGTAAAAAGCGACATGTGCCGTCCTTGATTAGCCTTTGCGGACTGTACAGGTGAATCTGTGACGACACTGCACGCTTATATTTAGCCCAGTTTTCCCAGAGCAAGGCTTAAATGTGCTGTTAGTAAAAAATGCAGTGTGAAAGTCCGACAATTATTTAATACAGAGATTGCTTCTTTGGTTAGGGTTGAAAACGGCAATTCAAGCAAAGAGTCAAGCGGAATAAATCAAATACAGACAGAGAAATGAAGGATTGCATAAAGTCTCCCGATACCAAGTGTACTCCAATTATTGTTATATGAACAGATAAGAAGCCCTATCTCAAGTCAATATACACTCAAGCTAACCCTGCTAGATCTCTTTGTCCCAATTAGTGTGGGAACACAACTACGTATTACAGCTATTTGTGGACACACACATACACTCAAGTAATGATGTATGTCACATTGGTTACATATAAAATTGATCGGCTTAGTACCAATTTTAAATGATATACGAGGATATAATGATATAGAATGAACCTATGTGCACTCTGTAGGTACGCTTGTCCCATATGACATAAATCACGTTTTCGCACGAAACGGCTCCTAAATAAGCAGCATGGAAACAATGGTTTACATCCTTTTTTATTTGTGAGCGTTAGCTCACAAATAATGTAGAGGCAATTTAGCGAATCACTATGGCTTAACTACGCTAGGAACCGTAACCCGTAACTGCCTGTGTGGATAACTGTAGTAAAATTATGAAGACGACGAATGCTAAAAGCGTCTGCTCTAACCACCGCATGTGCCTGTTTATAGTTCCCACTGTACACTACATAGTGTGTATGTATTCAAAAGTATTTAACAGCTTGTAAGACAACGTTGGCCAGTATAGTGTTTATCATTGAAATCTGTACATATTGGCTGCTTTCATGGAAAACTAGGCTTAATGCATGTCAAATAAGATTAGCCTGTGCACACTGATTAGCTGTATCAATGATTTAAAAAAAACACATCTCGACCTGTGCTTTAAGACACACTCTTTATAAATTTGAATGGGTTGTGGCCATTTCAAACTTGCGATATAAAAAGCTATAACATAATTTTGAAAACTGAGTTGCGTCTAAGATCATCCAACAGCTAACAAATTCAGTGCCTTCATCGCTTTGATTTTAGATTGCAATTACTCGTATATAGAAATTCTTCGTCAGCATTGCTTTTTTATGGAATTACATTGTAATAAAACATAGCATTACTTTTGTTTTGAAATCCGCTGTAAGCTTTCAGTTGTTTAAAAATGAAGCAGGTTGCAGATTGCAGTTTTGAAACATTGTAGTTGTGCCTGAAGTGTGCATTTATGTCGTTAAATATTTTAATAACAAAACAATCAATACATACAATCAAACAGCCCATCCCTTGTTTAATAATTTACACGATCATTTAATCAATGTAGTGAAATGTTTTTGTTAATAACGCTTTAAAACTCTACATACTTAATATATGTCATAAATATTCATAGCATATATTTATTATATATAAATAAATATATATATACATTAAACCAAATCGAACACTGCTATAACATCGCGCATGCGTACACACGATCAAAATAAGATCTCGTGACGACAGAGTTGACGGCGTTGCGACATGTTGACGACAATAACAGTGTATCTCTGACAGCGTGTAATGTATTTCGAATGGTCTCACTAAATACACTCAAATATCAATTGTCTTTTCTCCGAACTATGTTAAAACAATTTATCAATAACGACATGGCATATAACATCGACTTACAAACCAATGTTATCAGCATAAAAATCAATGAATTGTTTGTGTCAGAAACGTACATTTGAATATTTATAAAATGTGCCCTGACGAGTGACGTGAAGACCTTGATTGGTTTTGGAATATTTTCTTATGATGATATTGACAAACGCCCAGTGTAGGATAAATAATGTTTCTAGAATGTATACAACGATTTACTTATCTATTGTTAACAACGTTCATATAGGACATGCTATATTTCAAAGGCAACGCGAACGATAAAAGTGTAAACAATTAAAATCTCTAATGAATTGCTGGTTCAACATAGGTCACAACACGACATATTTGGATCATAAAACAAAACATAAAATGTAACGTTATCGAGCCAACATGTAAACTAGAGATGAACGCTGAAGGCAAACCACGTGACCATTTAAAAATGGCGACATGCCGGTTGTGTTAGGAGATACAGCTATTTGCTTATTTGATTGAGTTCCCTGTTTACAACATAGGATGGCAAATTTCACTCAGATCTGTACTTCAAGTCGAAAGATTGTATTTTTTCTAACCAGTATATACATTCCATTCAGATGGGTAAATTGAACATGTTTTGGAAACACAAACCACAAACATTGTTTAATGTTAAATTAGTCATCGTTTATAGTGAACATTAGCATTCTTTGCAAAACAAATCAATTAATCGTGAGCTTTATCATATTCAATTGTAGCAAGCCGGAGGCAAATTTTGTTATTTTGAACATGCCACAACTAAATTAATGTTTATAATTGCAGTATATGGTGTGATTTAATATTGTATCCCAAGTTTATGACGTAAAATATGTATTCATCGGTCGAATGCTTTAGTGACATTTTGTTTTAGTGAATTAGCGTTGACAGAGTGTTTCTTTGCATTGTATTTCTTCGGCAAAAACGTGCGCCCGCTAAAGGAAATAATAAGTGCCAATTTTGACTGCGCATGCGCGCGCCTTCGGGTACTATTCAAAGCAAGGTGGCTTACGCAAATAATTAATACAAGACAAACGAGCAAAGGAAATAAACTTTACATTCAATTTATTTTATGTCTTATCTGTTTTGCTGGTGTCATTTTGTCCAGGCTATTCTGCATAATTATCTACGGTAATTAACGTAACACCGGTGTTTATTTTTGTGTTTCTAACTCATAAATGAGACAGGTGTTTTGTAAGGAACAAGGCTTTCTATATGATCGTTTGTGTCAGAGTTGGTTTCTGAAGATGCAAGGCAATATTCAAACCTTTATTCAATGTAGTATTATATTATTTTATTTTCCTTCTCCATTGTGATTGTGCGAACATTGTAAACCTAGTACAATATGAAGAAGTGAAAGAACTATCATTGTGCATCAGTCACGATTATTTAAATTTTAAATGAAAAATTGGTACAAAACCCATTACAGATGCATAGGTGCAGGAGTATTCCTATTTGTTTCATGAAACGCAAAGCAAAATGTACTAATTATTTCTCCATTAAACTGAAGTAGATATTAGATTAAGTAACCATTTGTTATTATTACTAATTGAAAACAAAAAAGTACAAATGGTCAACATATCCTTGATGTCCAAAAATGTAACAAGTGCACGTTGTATAAAACATAATATATACGTCGGCCCGCGCAGGCAATATGACACGAAAGTGGATATCAGTAACCATTCAATTTACATTGTAATAGCTTAACAAATATGTGTTATTGGATTTACTCGTCAAATAATATATTGTCATTAGCAAACCGCTGTTGAGGTAAAATCAATCAAAGAGAACTTTGCCGAAAGAAATATTGAAACAAATAAAATGACTTTCATTGACAATTTAAAGATCACTGCGTCCGTATTTGAACAACAGCGAACTATTTCAGTTCCGAATCAATTTGATGACACTGAACGCATGTCTTATCAGCTGACACCCACGGCGCGTTCGGAGCCCAGGTCAAAGCCTAGGAGAATTCTGAGAAAAATTATTCGATTTTAATGTGTCCTCAATTAATGAAAAAGCGCGAGACGATACATTTAAGACAAATATCGCAGCTATAAAACCGATAAGCACTTGCGTTCCATATTTAATGAACATAAAACATAACGCATGTCCTGTCGCTAATCCTAAAATAAAGCTGAATTTGTTGATTCGCATTAATGAACACATTGTGCAGTGGGTTGTTGAAACCGTTACAATAATGTTTGAATAAAAAGAAATTTATTTGCGGCAATTGTCTAATTTATGTAGATTCATCAGTAAATTACCATTATCAGCATAATGAGGAGAGTGACAAACAAACGCGAAAATGCCGCGATCGGGTGATAAGGGCCAGCAATAATGAATGACTAACCGACAGCCAATACCGATGTCTTTATTCGATAATAATTTTATATGTTTATGAAAATCACATCATGAACATTACGTAACAATACGGAAATTGGTGAGAAATGATTATTAATTAAAATTGATTGTGAATCAGGTACGTGAGATAATCATTATCGTTTGTTTCAATGCTCGCGTTAATTTACCAGCACGTGTCTTGGGAAAAAGATACCCGCCTCTAATAGACGGCACGAGCAGGGCATGTGGCATTGTGATAACGACATCGATAGTTATATTTCATTTAATTTTTTTTTCAATTGCAATTGAAACACCTAGCAGAAGTATCACAACGCCAGTGAAAGCTAATTGTTCTATGAAAACAAAACGCATTGATTCATTATCAGTATCAAGATTGAGCAATCGTCCGTTGCTTCTCCAGACACATAGCGTGGTGTCACTGGTGCCACATTCCTTTCAGTTAACCTTAAAAGGGCATTAGTTAAACGTGTTGCACAAATTCAATGTATTTTTGTACTTAACATGTAGATATACATGTTTACAAACATGCTTAAAATAATTCAAACTTTGGTCTTTAACTATATTTATAATTTAAATGCATTCATGAGAACAAAACAAACCTGACGCGGGCGTTTTCACCATATCGTGGCTTCAACGCACTCGCGACGCAGATAAAAATAAACAACAAATAAAGGAACATACTTTCAACGACGCTTGTGCCAAGAAAAAGTCTCAACCAAATTGATACATTTTAAATAAGCACTATTACTTGACTTTATTGATGAAAGCCATGTCATTGTGGTTCAATTTCATTAGCCGGTTGATGAAACAAGTTTCAGATGTCCAGCCTTTTATCTTTCTTGAGCGAACTTCAACTCGTTTCCAGGGTCATGTTTCAAAAGGACCCTCGACAACTCCCTCCTTTACTGTTGATGCTTATAGCTACGTGTAATGTATTTAAGTGTGTCATTATAAGCATAATCCTCCAACAGTAAACTAGTGGCTGTGCCTGTGTGTAAGGGCTTAATAAGGGTATCTGGATACATAGATAGCATGCATTACTTTCCCTTTGTTCATTTGACTGATTGCTCGACAGTCATACCATTATTGCTAGTTTTCAACAACGTTTCAAAAATAGTGTACTACTTTATGGATTTTAATGGAAAAAAATCTTTTTATACTATTCCTTTGAACAGTACAGTACGTAGTCCTATGTTATCCAAATCGAACAGCATAAACACGATTTCCAGAAACTAGAGCTGATAACAAGTATACAAACGTCGAGTAATACGCCCTGGTTATGGCAAAAGCCCATTACTGCTATCTATGTCTTGAATTAAAAGAAGGTACTCGCTTACAAAGATGATTACATGGGAAGCGTCTTGAACATATTTTAAGGTATTTTTAGAGATAAGTAATGTTTTTACGATTTTTATTATTTGATGGTCTTTGTTTCAAATCGCCAATTTTCAGTTCTGATGGGTTGTTAATACACTAATGTGCTGACAAGATAAAAGAAAGTCAACCAGGGACACTAGCTGCGTGGTAATGATACAGTAAAACAACTGATGTAAATATATTGTTTTTATCAAAAGTTATTTTAAACACACCAGAGCGTGTTTGCAAAGCACCTCAGTACAAACTGAGATTGATGGCATAGCAACAAAGGTAGTTTTATATCCAAAGATGATCTGGAAAATCATTTCAAGGAAACTTTTAAAGAGAACATTGATACAACTACAAGGAAACAGGGGATCTCATGCTCAATGCCACTATGGTGCAAGACTCTCAAACGGTCTGGACACATACTGCTCTGTCCTACTCACTACCACTATGGTGAAATACTCTGAAACGGACTGGACGCATACTTCTCTGTCTTGCTCACTACCACTGTGGTGCAAGACTTTCAAACGGTCTGGACGCATACTTCTCTGTCTTACTAACTACCACTATGGTGCAATACTCTGAAACGGCCTGGACGCATACTTTTCTGTCCTGCTCACTATGGTGCAAGACTCTCAAACGGATTTTAAAATTGCACCAGGATTAAGATACTGTCGTTAATGTTTCAAAATTCTTAATGCAAATTAATGAAGCCTGTCTTGATACTGCCACGTTTAGAGTATAACAATTATCGTGATTGATTGCGTTGTAAATTATGCACGTATAAGATTATTAAAAGCATATGTCGCTCATACAGCCATTGTGCGGACCGTCGGAAAACATTTACATAACATTACCATAATTGTAATGTCAGAACGTTGCGTCTATATTTCAGCGCCATGGTACTTAGGGTGCGGTTTATGTCATGGTTTATGTTACGTCGCATAATAATTAATGTTCCTTTAGATTTACTGTTTATAAATCCCCAGCTAATACAATTGAACACAACTCTCCATTAGATTTGATTATCTGTTATAATCATCATTATGCAGTATTGTCCATTTCCATAATGTGAACGGATGTTTGCGGAGTGTTGCTGTTTTGAGTGATTCAGCCAAAGATCCCTTAAAGGTGTAAACTCGATTACCTATCTCAATTATTATTCAGAAGTGCATATGTTAACAGTTCGGGGTGTCTAATAGGTTACAATATACTAAATAATCGAGTCATGAAGGTACTCTCTAAAAAAAAACATCATATTTTCCTCGAAGGCATGTTTTACAATTTAGGCTGTTGATCTGGTGTTATCGTCTGGAGATATTGCTAGGGTAAGCATAGGTGTTCACAACTACATCCCTGAAATAGGATAAAGTTAGAGAATAAAGTAAAAATTGGCACTGAAAGAGGTTACAATCCATTAGAAAACGGCCGAAAAAAGAAGGTGCAAAAACAGTCGATTTTGATTTGAGTCGAATTCTTTTTTGTTTTGTCCATTACATATCTTTTTTATTGCTTAAATCGATTTAGCTAAGAATGCCCGTTAAGAAAATGTATGGTTATTGGGGTCTCTATGTGCAAAATGTTGTATTTATTTTCGGTCAAAGTTGTCGCTTTTACATAGAAACATATAAGAAAACTATTTAGTATATTGTGACCACCATTCAAATGCTGCCATGTTGGTTATTGGCGCGTGCCACCTCCACAACAGTTCGAGAGCTTTCTGTCAAGCAACGAAAGTTTATGGACCAAAGATCGGCAATTTTAGCTCCATAAACTTATCGTCTTGAGAAAGCGAGAAACGGTTAAATGATAGCGCGGAGCTATTATATTCATTGGATACTCACGGTTTATGTCAATTTAAAGGATTCAAGACATGTAAATCAATTATAAAACCCACCGAAGAAAACAAATTGTGATTATAGCCGATAATCTTATTTTAAGTTTTATTATAGAGCAATGATATCATGTAGTTAATACCGTATGTAAGAAATCCATGATAATATAAATAACTTTAGTTATACGAACATTGTCAACAACAAATTGAACTTTGTTCGGAATCTCTGGTGAGTAAATAGAAACATAAAAAGCATTTCGTTTTATATAATATCAACTCAACGTTTTTATCGGTCTAATGGGAGGAACGACTGAATGAAGAGAAAAGTAAATACTAAGAGCTTACGGACACATGAAGAGCCAAAGGCTGGAAAACTTGGCTGTACGCAGTAGGAGTAGATTGCAGGGTCTTTCTATCTCAGTCAGCATGGACAATTGGTTGGAGCTATTATCATCAAGGAAGAGCTCGGTAGAACACACTCCGTGATATAGAAAAAGCAGCTGAAAGATTTTCCATATGGCTATTTCTAAAACGATCAGAACATGTTGCCAAGGTCTAGGTGATCACCACTACTATCTTTAGGATGTACAAAGCATAATGGGCCGAGACATTTTATGACAGGTCGTGCTCAGTTGAAGATGTCTTTTTAATGTCGATGGCTTAATATACATGTGTATATGCAAAGACACTCGAGCTTTATTGCACCATGCTGTCATGCAAACTTTTTATCATTAGATTTTTCAGCATATAAAACGTTTTAAAATTGTAGAATTGTTCGTATTATTATAGCTTATTGTATTTTGATCTTTCTATGTTACATTAGTGCAATGCAATTTATAAATTTAAAAATGTCAAGGCTGTAAAACCGATACGAAAAAGGGTTAAATACTCAATTAACATAAAACATTTACTTTTCCTAATTCTAAAATAAAGCTGCACATGTTGATTCGCATATATTGCCATAATATGGGCAGTTGTACCAATAATGTTTGTCCAAGAAATCCTCGGCAATTTTCTAATTTCTATTGATGTTGCATCAGTTTATTACCATTACCAGTGAAATGAGGCAAGTGACAAACAAACGAGACAATGCCGGAATCGGTTGATAAGGCAAAGCAATAACGGATGACTTACCGACGACGGCCATCTTCCGACAGCCGGCTACAATTGCTACGTTCGAAAATATTTTTTAATGTTCGTTAAAAAATAACATCAATTTAAATATAACGTAACAATACGGTAACTGGTGAGAAAGATTATCAATGAATATGGATTCGGAATCAAGAGCATATTTCATCGTTATCAGGAGTTTTATTACTCGCGCGTTTTCATCAACACGTTCCTTGGGGAAGTGATAACCCTCGTCCAATCGACGGTACGAGACAAACGATCGAACAGGTGTCATAATCCAAACAACATTTTAATGAAACATTCGGCGTTTATTTGGTCAAATTAAAGATTTTAAAATAAAGAACGCCATGATTTTCTTTGAATTATTGTAAGTTATGCGTTTAGAGGCATTGGCAGACACAATGTGTAGAACGATTAATTCATTGCATCTTAAGCAATCATTAAAACTGAGTTCAATCACAAACACCAATAAAACACCGTTCTGTAAACGTCTATAAGCATGATATTGCTGGTGTCATGGCATTGTTTGATTTCTGTAGTTCTAGACATGACAAGTGTTAGTGATGTGGCACACATACAATGTACTTATGCACTATTAAAACATGGTCTTGTATGCAATCTTACGAAACAAATCAGGATTTGGTTTCTTATAGATATCATCTATACCACATCGACAGCATCGTGTTTTCACACGACCCACCTTCCGCAATCAGTGACAATAACATAACGTAACCGTCAGCCCAGTTTGTTCTGTTCGACATTAAGGACATTGACGTAGTGTTATACAATGTTATCAGCATGGTTTATCAATTAACCCACTACCAATAGTGGGCTGCGCTGTGGGAAATACCCAAATTTCTATTTCAAAATGCGTATTTTTAGCAACAGGAAACGTTTTGTTGTTTAACAAAATTTCATTTTTTTGCACCGTTTGATTAAATATTTTATTATTATGGTGAATTAACGCATTTATAAAACTGACCAGATATATGTGTTCATGTCGAACATTGTTTTCGCCATTTTATGTTTTATATTTTGGGAGAAATAATGTTGTAGACTATTTGAAACAGTCTAAACCGTACATTGCGTTATTTCGAATGAACCATGCTATATAAGTGTCATGAAACACGAAAAGATTAGGGAAGTATAAATGCGCTAGTTATGCAAAATACTGACTGTACATACTGTACATAATTGAACTAAGACTGCTGGCGGTTGTAGGGGCCGTCTGGAAGATATCTTCCATTATAACTTGCGAGCTCATAGTTCTTTTGCGCTTCTCACCTACGCGACTCGGGTTCAATCACCGTTCCCGGAAGCATGTGCGTTTGTTGATGATCACCATACCGGACAGGTAGGGTTTACTCCGCGTACTCCGCCTTACACCTTCAACACAAGACAACATCAAAATTGAAACTCTGTTCAGAGGTCCAGAGTCAGGCGCGCAAGGACTCCATAAACTTCGAAATACACACACACACGAACACGCACGTGCACGCAAACATACCCACATACTTTGAACGGTTTGTTTATCAACAGGCATTAGTCGTATTAGTTGGATGATATCACATATTTTTTAGGGACTGCCAAAGTGCTAAATTTTTATGATTTTGTCCCTGGTTTTTAATTCATGCGTAAATGTAAAAGAACAAGCATTGTTCTTACTTACATCATATATATTAACATCACAGAAGGGGATGGGGAGAGCACGCAAGAGCATATTAACGCGAAACTCCGAAAGAAATCAGCCTCCAAAAAACAGCATTATACAAGTGTGACCGACGCAGTGGTTTCAAATATTGTGTTCATAATAATATATGAGTATGTACTACATTGCTCCTTTTTCAAAGTGCTTGACATTTTGACTATTTGCAGGACAGTAACTATTGAAGTTATCGGTATTGAATTGCATGAGCAACTAATACTCTTGACTAGTAGTGTTGTTTGTCATTGTTGATGCCGTGGTTGAAACAGTGACAGCTTGATGCACATACAAGAAACTGTCATTGTTTTTTAAATGTAATGTGCAAATCAAGTAATGCATTAAATCTGAATTAATGATACTGCTTTCAGCATATCATTATTAAATTTGATTGATTGCACTGTTAATTATGCGCGACTTTAATGGGGAAATAGCATATGTCGCTTTTAAAGCCATATTGGCCTTAAAACATTTACATAAAAATTACATTAATTGTCATCAACTTAAGCGTAATGGTAAAAGCACGCTATTTTACGCCATATTCTCATAGACGAGTATATATCTTATACATCCCGTAAACGTATCGATTCCCTTAAATAAAAACATTAAAAAGCTCTATTTTTAGGACTTTTTTTTAATGTTTAATGCATATAGAAAGCCGAGAATGTGCAAGGGTTTACTGAAAATAAACAGTTTCAAGACAATGTATCAATAAAGTAATTTCAGAAAGATCTTTGAGAGTCGAATAGCTACAGCTCGCTCTCTTTTGTCTATCCCGTCGCCCTTGCTGTTCCGGTAAGCTGATGAGACTAGACTTTGAGTATCAATTGAAAATCACAGTAAATGTGTGCATATTCAATAACATAATACCACCAAACTTCAACGTTTCACTTTGCCTTGTCGGATAACCGGTCGTTTTGCAGGACCAGAAATCTCCACTACAGTTTATCGTAAACAAAAACAGAATATGACCACAAATTGCAGAAAATATCGCTACAAGAGACCTTTTATGCCTTGAATTTGGGCAGCCTAGATAATTGTTAAGGACTCCAAGCTCGTAATGCTGCACTTTCATCTAATGCCTATGGGTTTTATTCATATTTATAATTGGTAATCCACAGTCACGCGACAGGGGCAGAAAGTAGACTCTTGACGAGAACGTCAATGTACCGTTCAGGGAAATGTAAGTAAATAAGTAAGTAAATAGTGTATTTCATATGATACAATCAATAATATATACATATAAAATAAGCACCCGGCCCATTAGACCTATAGGTCACCTCAGCTGTAAAGCTCATTCTACACGTAAAACATATATATATACCGTTCTGTGTCATAACAAGTGATTTATGAATGGAACTTAGAAAACAGATATCATATATACAGCAAATATATACAACTTCAAATGATCAAGATTATGTATATAAGATACATCGTAAAAGGTCTATAATTATACTATGTTCACATAAGCATACTTCGAATACGAACATAAGATACAATAAGCATTTGTATTTACACACACAAGTTTTGTGAATAAATCACGTACATTGTTAGTAGATAAATCTTGGTCAGATGCAAGGTATGCATTTTTAAAAACAACAATAGTATGTTTGGTCTTTTAAGGCGGTCACCCTAGTTTTGTTGATTTGTGTTTGTATTTGTCGCGTGTTTTTGTTCCATGTCTTATTGTAGGGCAATCGGTCACTTGGCATAAATAAAGGAGCTCCTAGTTATAGTATAGGTTATCTACTGCTTATGCAACTGAAGTTTCACTTTTTAATGTATGATAATTTCTTCATCAGTTCCTTTTCAATTAATTAATAACATACATTATTATTTTTTATTGTCAACTGCGATGTCCATATTTGTCCGTTCTCTGGTAGCGGCGATGGCACGATTTAACGCACTTTTCACTTATCAACTACACGAAAATATCATTTGTATTACCAGCTGATGTTTCTTTTCGCTTACTGGCCCCCGTTTACGCAACGCTATAAACAGGCTAAATAGGATTTATTTATTGGATTAATTCTATCTGATGACATATTGTATAAATTATCAACTTTATATAAAAAAAACATTATGTGCACGCGGCCTTGGTTTTTTATAAAATTGCAACTTGTTTTGATGGCTGAACTGTGTCGAATTCGATAATTAAGACAGTTGTACACAAATATGCAATACAAGTACCAAAAAAAACTTAGGTGATGTCTAATAACTAGAATACAGCACGTTTATCTTAAGAGCTTCGGAAATATCAAAATGACTCACCAAACATTCCAGATAAATAAGCTTTAAGGAATGTCGTTTTATGGGTTATTATTTTAATAAATTAATTTATACGTTTTTTTTAATGTATTCTTAAAACTGATATAATAATGTACAACATTCACTTCTGCTTTACACATATCGATCTATTTTTTCCTTTATGAGTATTTGGAAAACGAAAAAGCGATTTTTATTTTATTAAAACCTTTAAAAAGTCTCATGTTTATTTTTAGTGCCCATGTAGGTGTTTGGCGCGTGCCACCTTCACACCAGTTCGAGAGCTTTCTATCAAGCAAGGAAAGTTTATAGACCAAAGATCGGTAATTTGAGCTCCATAAACTTCACATCTTAAGAAAGCGAGAACCGGTTTAATGATAGCGGAGCTATTATATTCATTTGATACACGCGGTTTATTTCAATTCAAAGTATTCAAGACATTTAAATCAATTATAAAATCCGATGTATAAAAAGACGCTGTGATAATTATATAGCCGTTATTGTCAGTTTTATTATAATGTAAATATATTTAAGTGCTATTATAATGTTAATATAATATGTTGTCAAAACCGTTTGTAAGACATCCATAAAATATTATAAGATTTAGTTTATATTCAATTATAAAACTCGATGAAGAAAAAACCTTGTGATGTATAGCCGTTAATGTTATTGTAAGTTTTATTATAACGAAAATATATTAAAGTTTTATTATCATGTAAATATATCATGAAGTTAAAACCGTATGTAACAAATCCATGACAATATTTATAATTTTAATACAAACGCACATTTTGTCAACAACCAATACAACTTTGTTCTGAATCGCTTGTGAGTAAATAGAAAAATAAAAATGATTATATTATTGATTATTATATAATACCATGCATAATATAACTGGAACATGTAATGTTTCGTTTTTGCGATAGTTTTAAGATCGAATAAATGCATAGGAATCAAACGTCGTCGATTTCATACAATGTGTATGTAATAGCATTTTAATATCGATTGCTGATCAATCGTGGCTTGATATATTAACAAGACACTCGAGCTATGTTGGGCTCTTCATTCATGCAAATGTTCTATTATTAGTTTTCATGACAGAAAGCATCGTTAAAGGAATTACTTTATTTTTTAGAATTAAACAATTGTATAGTATCCTTTTTATGTTACAAAAGCTCGATGCAACTTATACATTTAATCAAAGCGCTGAAGGTACTGAAGTTGTTCGCTATTGCATAATCTTAGACGCAACTCAGTTTTCAAAATTTTGTTAAGGCTTTTTATATCGCAAGATTGAAATGAACACAACCCATTCAAATTTATAAAGAGTGTGTCTTAAAGCACAGGTCGAGATGTGGGTGCACTGTTTATCCTCATATTTATGTTATAGAGATAACTTAGACAAAATAACAACAATATGTGTCTTTTTTTCGCAATTGGTTGCTGCACTGGCAACCATCTTTAGAATTTTGGTTGCCTTGCTAAAGAATAACAAGCCTAGAATCATGTACATGTTGCGTTAGGTGTATTTAATACTTTTTTTTATTTTCTTTAAATAATTGAGCAAGAATTTTGCCGACATGACAGACTTTTAATGCATTATGTCTTAGGGCTTAATGCAAATGCATTAATTGTCATCCCAGTACCAGAAACTCTCTTTTAACGAAAAACACCATAAAATCAGAAAGTGTCGTCCTTGATTTGCTTGTGCGCACTGCACAGGCTAATCAGTGTGAGCCGGACACCACTTATTTGACATGCATTAAGCCCCGTTTTCCATGAACAAAGCCAATATTTACTGAGTTCAATGACAAACTTGCCAAGGTCATCGCACAAGCTGTTAAACACTATTGATTACATACACATACTCACTGCCTGCAATCTACCACCAGTGGTGAAGTTGAAACAGGATAATCAGTGTGTTCAGGCAGATGCAGTGGTTATCGTTCTTGCTGTAGCAAAGACCATGCGATTTGCAAAACTCCCTCTCAACATTAGTTGTTCTTGCGAACAACTAAAAAGGTAAAAGCTATGAAACCGATAAGAAATATGGTTGAATTCTTAATATACATAAACCATCGCCCATTTCCTGTTCCTAATTCTAAAATAAAGCAGCATAAATTGTCTTATTATGCGTTGGACAATTGAACAATAATGTTTGCATAAAAATTTGTAATTTCTATTGATGTTGCATCAGTAAATTAACATCACCAGTGAAATGAGGCATGTAACAAACCGGGATCGGGTTAAAAGGCCAATTAATACATGAATGACTTATCGCCGACGGCCATTGTTCGACTGCCGGCAACGATTGTTACATTCTATAATACATTTAATTGTTCATAAAAAAAAATAATATCAGTTTGAATATAGCGTAACAAAAGGCAACTGGTGAGAAAATATTAAAAATGAATATTGAATCGAAATTAGAAACAGAGTTACTTCAATCGTTATCATTAGGTTTTATACTCGTGTGAATTCATCAGCACGTGTCTTGGGAAAGTGATAACCCGCGTGCAATGGACGACACGAGTAGAACGATTTGAAACAGGTGTCATTATGCAGACGTCATTGGTAATTATAAATTCCACGTTTATTTTGTAAAATTAAGATATTTCACAATAAAGAACGCCGTGATCGCAACGCAGATAAGCTTTGAAAATAAACGAAAATATAATCACGTTTTTGTGTGTTTTAACCTTTGGTCAATACGCATAATTATTTGAATAAATTTGTATGAAGCAACCCATTGTAGTTGAATTTCATTTGCTGGCAGATTAAAAAGTCTCAGATGTCCAGCCTTTCATCTTTCTCGAGCGAACTCCAAATCGATTCGAGGGTCATAATTCAAAGGGGCCCTCGACAACACAGGGCATGAATGCGCCTGTTAAACGCTGTATATATCACATTTAAGAGCGTCCTCATTAGCATAATCCTCCAAAAGTGATCTAGTTGCTGTGTACTTGCTTATGTTCTTTTAAAGGCGAAATAAGGATTTATTAAAACATCGTTGCATCACTTCATCTTTTTTCTTTTTATAACCGTTTTCTAGTCATATCGGGTATTGTAAGTTACAGACAACATTCCTGACATACACACTTATAGTATCACATTATAAAAAGCACAGCGGAAGTCTGTGGTTTAATATCGTTATCAAATTAAAATTAGGGTCGTCTATTTAGTGCCTAGTCTTCGAAACCAAACAACCTCGAGAGTAAAAACGATTCCTAGACGCAAGACTTGATTACAAGTCATAAAGCTCCGAGTTATACACATTGGTTATTGTTAAATTCCATTAATTGTATCTATACGTTGTATTGAATTAAGAGTTGGTATATCATCTATTCGTTTACAACGGAACAAAAATGCTTCTCAGATAGATGTCCGAGTGAGGTTAGGGATACACCAGGCTGGTGCGATTTGTATTGTTTGATGCGTATCTAATGCGCACATTTGCCGATTAACCGAGAAAACTAAGCAAGTTGCAGTGATACGAGAAGAACAACTCTTACCCATCTAAAACGTATTTAGAAAGATTTAAAACAAAAAATTATCAAATAAAATAATTTCTTTTTATTTTGCTCTACATCGATGACCAGCAACAATTGATGACGGATCTGGATTGTCATGGAATTGTCATGGTCATCAATTACCAAGAAGAACAAGGACAGAGTACCCGCCCGCTGGAACCACAATGCAGAGACCGGGGCTCTTCTGCTGGCAGCCACTGGAGACACTATCGAATAACTTACGGACGCCCTCTCCGTTCTACAAGTCCAGCTAAACAACAAATTTCATAGACTCTCAGAATCACTGATTTCTTTACACACCAAACGTGACGTAAAATAACAGCGGATAGCAGCACCTTGTCATGTGGTGTCCATTGCAATCAAAATTCAAATCGGAGGGGCAGTTGATTAAGCAGGAGCAGAATAACACGTTACACCGAAAGAAACAACCTTCAAGGAGACGTAATAAAAGTTTGACTGAGTCAGTCGTTTCAGTCAAATATTGTGTTAATAATAATATATATATAAGCTTGTACTACTTTGCTCCTTATATAGTATAGTATAAGTATGCATATCCTGCCGTTTTAATCATTCGCAGTACAGTAACGATTGAAAAACAAAACTAGTATTTAATCAGATTAGCATGAACATTTTGAAAGGTAATTTATTTTGGAAAGATGAAACAAGAAACCGTACTGGGGGCTAGAATTGTTGTTTTTATTATGGATTCCGTTTTTGAAGCGGTTGGAGCTTGAGACACACAAAAGAAACTGTCATTGTTGTTTTCTATGTGCAATTTGCAGATCAATTAATGCATTATGACTGAATTAATGATACTTCTATGAGCATATCACTATTAAATTAAATTGATTGCTTTGTCAATTATGCAGGACTTTGATGCAAAAATAGCATATGTCGCTATTTAAGCCATATTGGCCTTAAACATATTTACATAAAAATAACATTACGTGTAATTGCGCTGCGTCTCAATTAAAGCTCCATTGTACAAGCAATCGGTTATTTTACGTCATCTTCTCATAGACGCGTAAATATTGCTTGGAGTATGTTGGACATAATAACCTAAACAATTTATAAAATCCCGTAAACTTATAGAATCCCACAGATCAAAGCATAAGCAAGCTCTTTTCTAATACGGACCTTTTTTATTGTTTAAAGTAAATTAAGAAAGACGTTTTAATGCTGAAAAGCTACAGCTTGCTCCCCTTTGTCTACCTCGACGCCACTGCTTACCTTTGAAGTAGATACAACTAAACTCTAAGGATCTTTTTAAATCACAGTACATTTATGCATATTCAATTACATAAAACTAACAAACTACCGTTTTTCACCTTGTTTGGTCGCAAGACTGGCCGTATTGCTGGACCCGAAATCTCCACTACACTTTATCGTAAACAAAAACAGAATATGACCACAAACAGAGACCTTTTATGCATTGTATTCGAGACACGCAGATAATTGCTAAAGCTCTAAAATCGCGTAATGCTACAATTTCGTGTAATGCCTTCGGACTATATTCATATTTATAATTGGTAATCCGCAGTCACGCGACGGAGGAAGGCAGAAAGCAGACTCTTGAAACGAACGTAATGAAATCGTTTTGGGAAATGTGCAAAAGACACATCGTAAAAGAATAACTATGTACACATAAGAATACTTAAAAATACGAGCATAATGTACACGTGCTCAATGAACATTTGTATTGTATTAACAAGAACATGTACATGTTTTGTAAATTAATCTTAGCAATGTTTGAGTCCTGGGTGCTCTAAAACCGGATAAAAAAAACAATGGTATGTTTGGCATGACTGGACTAAGGTGGTTCCCATCGTTTTGTTGGTTTGTGTTTGTAAGTGTCGTGTGATACTGTTCCATGTCTATTTGTTGGGCCATATGTCACTTGGCATTAAGGACCTCGTAATTACAATCAAAGTATTTATAATATCTTGCTTATGCGACTGGAGTTTCACTTTATTGATAAAATTATACTGTCTTCATCAGTTTTATTGCAATTAATTTATAAAATAATTATTATTTATTGATTGTCTACTGCGATTTGTTATGTCCAGATATTACCGTTCTTTAAGCTAGTCAGTGGTTATCGCAAGAATACCATTTTTATAAACGTCAAGAAAGCAAAAATGTTATTTATCAGAGCGTCGACGTTGGTTTCGATGATTAACTATTGAATATACACGCATATACGAAAAGTTTCAAGGATTGTTGTATTAAATAAATATAACATCGTAGGTACCAAAATATTATCTCTGGAAAATAACATTTTAAAGTTGCCAGTTGAAGCCCGTAATAAGACAACGAGTGTTTTATATGATGAACTGATGGCGGGGATGGCAAATTGGGTTGACATGAAAAACAACGATTTAGCACACATTGCACTTATCAAGTACACGTTAATATAATTAAGTTTGTATTTACAAGCTTAAGTTTTACGAGAGGACATAAAGTATGCAAACACAAAATAAAAACATACTTTAACATCCGCAAAGTCTCAGATTAGTGTTTCTGTTACGGTTGAAAACAAAAAGCTTTCTATAAGTTCGGGAATGTTCAATCTAGAATTATAATTTTATCTGGCAATCGTTGATGAGCTTCTACATAATTCATTAGTCTACAATTTAAAACTATTGAGGCTTAATGTAGACTATTCAAATTATATTAAACGAAGATACCCATCTTTCTTACGTACGAAATACCCTTTTAAGGTATACTTTCTAAAATACTTGGTATAATGAGATCTACGAAAATACATGTTCTTTTTTCTGCTTAATGGCCCCGTTTACGCAACGCTCTAAACAGGCTAAATAGGAAGGATACTTTCTATCAGATAGTATGACATATTGTATAAATTATCAACTTGTGTTATCAATCAACAACATCAAAAAACATTCCATATATCCTGGCCTTGGTCTTTATAACAAATCAATGTGTTTTGATGGCTGAACTTTGTCGAATTCGATAATAAATACCGTTGTACACGGGTATGCTATAAAACTACCAAAATAACATAAGTGATGTATTACACATGTAACTAGGAGACAGCACGTCTCTCTAAATAGCTTGGGAAATATCAAAATGACAAGCCAAACATTCCAGATAAATAAGCTGTAATGTCAGGAATGACTTTTTATGGTTTATTACAACTAAATTAACGGAAGCTACCGGGTGCCTCAAACTCATTCTGCTACTTCATATGTGTTTGCTAAAAACAGACGGTGAGTCCTAATTGTTACATTTTGATTCATAGTCAGAGAGCGTTCTCCAGATCGTATCATTTCTCAAAGACTCCATGTGGACCTACTGGTTCTTCAGAGACAAGGAAACAAAGAGGGTATCTTTGAACATTCGATTAACGTGTCACTCGAGCATATGATAAATGAGTTGAGACTGAAATATAAAACGAACTATTTGTTATGTCGGACAGAGCAAAGTTTCTCATGTGATGCTGATTTTGTATGGAATCCAAATAACACTGTGAATTATTTGCTGAAGACANATACACACACACGCATACGCACGCGCACACACACGCAGGCATACCCACACACTTTAAACGATTTGTTTGTCAACAGGCATTGGTCGTATTCGTTGGATGACATCACATTTTTTTTAGGGATGGCCAAAGGGCTCAATTTTCATGATTTTTTCCCATGGTTTTCAATTCATGCGTTAATGGGAAAGAACAAACATTGTTCTTACTTACATCATATACATTAACATCACATAATAAAAACATATATTTTATACAAATAACATCAAGTCTAATAATATTGTCAATGATTGATGAAAACTGAGTCGTGTTACAAAAGTGATAATTTACTGTGATTAAATACTTTTTTTGCAGATATTATCATGCGTAATATTGTCGTAATTTGGTCGCAATATAAACTGTTCAATGGCATACCTTTGATTCTTTGCATAAATAACTTTCTTGTTTATATTTATTATATTAAAATGCGTGCACGTATCAGAATATGGACTATTTAAGTGAATATTATTATGTGATGTTAATTCAGATTTTCATTTATCATTATTCTGACTTAACACAATATATTAATTTATAACTTTGTCTGTTTAAAATGTATTCTTAAAACTGATTTAAGTATCTAGTAGATTCACTTCTGCTTTACACTTATCGATCTATGTATTTTCTTTAAGAGTATTTGGACAACAAAAAAGCGACTATCATATTATTAAAACCTTTAAAAAAAGTCCCATGTTTATTTTTAGTGTCCATGTAGGTGTTTGGTGCGTGCCACCTTGACAACAGTTCAAGAGCTTTTTGTCAAGCAACGAAAGTTTATTGACCAAAGATCGGTAATTTTAGCGCCATAAACTTCACATCTTAAGAAAGCGAGAACCGGTTAAATGATACCACGGAGCTATTATAGTCATTTGATAATCGCGGTGCCAGTGAACGTTGAACATATCCACAACTATACGTTCAAGCATATTTTAGTAAAACGTTTAATATAACTGATCATTAAGAAAAAAAGGTAAGCTTTTTCGTAGAGATTTCTTCAAACGTTCAAGTTACAGCTTAGTAGAACTATGACAAATGATCTTATTAAAAATATACATTAGAATGGTTGATCCTTTTTTGAGCTGTTGCTGGTTTAGTGTTGTTCTTTTTCTTTTAATTCAACATATTGCATACGTTTGATGAAACGAGTCGCGTTCTGGGAAAACTGGTCTTAAAGCATGTGCTTTAATTGTCGTCCAAGGTTAGCCTGTGCATTCCGCACAGGGAAATCAGGGACGAAGCTTTACGACACAACAGTATTTTCATCTGGAAGAGATATCCAATAAACAAAAAAGCGTCCCTGATTAGCATTTGCGAACTGGAACCGAAACTTTACGCTTATGCATTACGCACAGTTTCCACAGTGCGAGCCACAAATGTAGTAAAATACAGTGTGGCAGTCCAACAAGTTATGCCTACAGGAATGGCTATTTTGGTTAGGGTTGACAGACGGCGAAATGAAGGATTGCATAAACCCGATAACCCGTGAACTCAAATTATTGTTATATGAATAGATCAGCAGCCGTATCTTAAGTGAACATATACTCTAGATAACCAGTGTAATCCAATTATTATTATATGATACAGATACGCCAAGTCCACACAAACACTCCAGATAACCCCGGTAGATTGTTTTGTCACAATAAATGTGGGAACACAACAGTAATACGTATTAAAGCAATTTTTCGACACATACATAAACTAACGAAGCGATATGTGTCACATTGGTTACATATATATAACATTGACCTGCTTAGTATTGATTTAAATTGATAAACGATGATAAAACGATATAGAATATACCTTTGTACACTTAAAGTGGTATGATCCGTTCATCGTTTATTTACAAAACATGTTTTATACTGTAACGTGTTTTAAAAACGTAAAATGCTTTAAGAATATGACATGCGTCATGCTAAAAGGGGTCTTATGCCATATGCGACCAACGAAGCTCCAGACCAGCCTGCATAATAGCAATCGCGACGTCTGGTCTTGAGCTGCGCTGTCCGCCATTTAGTCAGGCAAGGTTTAGTGGTCTCATTAGCAGAAAGTGTGGCGTTGGCGTTGGCTTGTCTGGAAATACGCTGGCCGAATATGACATAAGGGCCATTTTTGCATGACGCGTTCAATAAATAAGCAGCATTGTAACATTGGTGCTTTGCATTTTTAACATTGCAGTTATTTGCATATAGAAATGCTTCGTCAACATTCCTTGTTTATGGAATTGCATTGTGACAAAACATGGCATTACTTTTGTTTGGAAATAAGCTGTCCGGATTCAGTTGTAAAAATTTCGGGTCAAGATTGCAGTTTTTATACATTGAAGTTGAGCCTGAAGTGTTATTATATGTCGTTTAATATTTGAATCAAACGTGAACAATTAATAAAATCAAACAGCAAATACAAGGTTAAACAATTTACAAGATTATTTACTCTATGTAGTTACATGTTCTATTATTAGAGCTTTAAAACTCCAGATACTTGACATATGTCATAAACATTCATGACACATAAATAGTGTTATCTATAAACTGACCTACAAAGCATATGAAAACAGTCAAAACCAAGTTAAACACTATCATAACATCGCGCATGCGCACACACGATCCCACTGAGATCTTGTGGCGACATAGTTTACGTTACGACATGTGTTTTCTCCGAACGCTGTTGAAGCAATTAATCAAGAACTACCTGACATATTACATCGACTTTCAAACCAATGTTATCTGCATAAAATCAATGAATTTGTATTTGTCAGAAACGAAGATTTTGATATTGCTAAACTTGTCCCAACGAGTGACGTGATGACCCAGATTGATTTTGGGATACTTAATGATGCTGATGGTGACCAAAACCAGTACCGAGTTTGGGATGTATTTTTCTAGAATGGCTAGTTCTGCAATTGTTTAGTTATTAAGAGTTAAGATTTGAACTTATTTATTAACACTTTAATATTTCTAAATAAACGTGTACCTTATATTCAGCATGTTTTCTGTTTTGAAAGTGTGTCACATGTCATTTGGAATTATCTGCCATATTCACTAAGACTGTTATAATAACAACATGTGTAAGATATATTGCTGTACACTATATCAAACGCGAAATAAACCAGTTTATCTATTTATTTACGTCATTAACACAAAAGCACACCATCACGTTTTAAAGCTCACTACATTAATTGCATTAGTCAACTTCAAAATATTTTTAAGTCTTATAATCCTCTGCGAAGAAGATGGGACAACATGGTACTTATCCAGCCCCAAAAATCCTTTGCACAAATGTGTAAAGTTTTCTTTTTATTCATTCGGGTGTGCTTATGATATCGTAGTTGACACTTTAGGCAAACGAGCGCCATAAAATATATTCGTGTTTAAGTTTAACTGACCATTGATATAGCCAGCATGAGTCATCGGGAGCAAAAACATCGGAAAACTTATTTTGTCCTAAACTGTGATATTCAAACAGATTGCTATAATTACAACAGTTATAGAGATATTGCTGTAGATTATTTAAAGCGAAATAGTTAACTCAGGTTTACGTTCAAAACAAATCAGCACATTCTTACGGTTTAAAGCTAACTTCCTGAATTGCGTAAGTCACTTACCTTTTTAAATCTTAAAATTCTCTGTCAAGAAGATGGAATGACATGTTATTTATCAAATCCCAAGAATAAACAACACATTCAGATCAGCATAAACAAATTATCAGTTATTAACGTTCAACCATGACATGCTATATTTCAACGACAAACGTCTGATAAAAGCATGACCAATTAAAACCTCTACAGAATTGCTAATTAACATAGGTCACAACACGGCATATTTGGATCATAAAACAAAACATACAATGTAACGTAATCGAGCAAACATGTTAAATAGAGTTGAACGCTGAAGGCACCCCACGTGACCATTTGAAAATTGCGACGTACCGGTTGTGTTAGGAGATACAGCTAATTGCTTATTTGATTGAGTTCCTTGTTTACAACATAGGATGGCGAATTTCACTCAAATCTGTACTTCAAATAGAAAGATGGTAATTTCCCCAAACACGTATAAACATTACATTCAGATACGTAAATTGAACATGTTTTGGAAACACTAGCCGCAGCATTTTTGAATGTTTTAAAATGTCAACCTTCTTCACCAAAAATAAGTTATCATTTTAAAGTTAATATAAGCATTCTTTGCAAGACAAATCGCTTAATTTGAGCTTTATCACATTCAATTGTACCAAGCCGCAGGCACATTTTGTCAATTGGAACATGTCAAAACTAAATTGCTATTTATAATTGCATTCTATAGTGCGTTTGAATAATTTATCCAACGTTTATTACATAAAAATGTATTCGTCGGTCGAATGCTTCAGAGACATTCAGTTTTAATAAAATTTCGTTGCATTGTATTTTTTTAAGCAAACACTTGCGCCCGCTAATGGAAAGAATTAATGCCAATTTCGACTGCGCATACGCACGCCTTCGGGTACAAGTAAAAGCAAGGTGGCTTATGCAAATAATTAATGTGAGACAAATGAGCAAAGGAAATAAACTTCACATAAATTAATTGTCTCTCTAATATGTTCCAATTATGTCATTTTGTCCAGGCTGTTCTGCATAATAATCCCCAGCAATTAACATAACACCGGTGTTTATTTTTGTGTTTCTAACTCATCAATGCCACAGGTGTTTTGTGAGGAAGACGGCTTTCCACCTGACTGTCAGAGTTGGTTTCTAAAGCTGCAAGGCAGTATTAAAACTTGCTTCAATGCATTAAAATATTATTTTGTTTCCGTCTTCATTTTCATTGCCAGAAAATTGTAAAACTATAACAAGAGTTGTCCGTGAGCGTCAATCACGATTATTCAAATTATAAATTTAAAATAATTTTAAATGCAAAATGCGTACACAACCCATTACAGATGGATACGAACATAATGTGTATATCATAAATGTGAATTTGCATAACTTAAGTAAAAGTACACAATAACACGTTTAAATCATTTGCACAGTTAGACAAGTGTTTTGTTAAAATGAGGGATACTCCCGGATGCCTCAAAAGAAACGTCACAATTCACAATTATCAGACAGAACCGACCTTATAGTATGCGTCATTTAATTAGACATGTAGGCGTTGCTTTGAATTAGGGATTTTCTAATAAGATGACATATTTATAGCAAAAAGGGTATTTTTCTAAGCCTAACACATGCGATTGTGGAACGAACATAAAACAATTGTGTCATCAAAGTGAGGATGCATAATACACATTTTAATTGAAAGTGAATGATTCCTTGGGTTTTTGCGGCGACAATAATATTATATTAAACTATGAATTATATTAAAATATTATTTAGATTATTATTGGAAAAGTAATGATCGCTTGGCTATATAACATACAACTCTGACCTCAAGGCCATTGTCTAGAGCTCTGTAAAATGAAGTATAAATATATTTAAGCTGATTGACAGTCGAGTCACCATGCAGGAATCCAGATTGAGTGGGTGCAAAGAATGAATTTGCACGAAGAAAATTAAAAATGTGTTTATGTAATATCCTCTCAAAGACCTTCTCAAAAGTATTAAAGGGACTGTAAACCACAGCATCTGGGTGCACACGTTTAGTATCACTAGAAGATCTTTATAATGAGCTTGGATGAGAAACTATCAGTCAACGAAGACGCAAACACAAACTAAGATTAATGTACAAAATGAACTCTAGCAATGTTCCAAACTACGTACAGTCTCTTTCACCCTCAACAGTTGGGTCGAGTAGCAATTACTCATAAAGAAATTCGTCACACCTCCAAACAATTCAAGCGCGAACGTCACTTTATTCAAATTTGTTTCTTTCCGTCAACTGTATCTGAATGGAATAATCTTCCCAATGACGTAAAAAACGCTGAATCGATTCATTCCTTTAAAAGGCTTATTAAAAGGCCTATGTCCATGCGGACGTCATGAAACGACGTCACATTGCTTTCTTGAATGCGCTCAGTATGTACATATTCGCGGCGAACTTTTTAACTCAATATCCGTATATTCCGTCCCCTGCATTGAAACTATTCTATATGGGGACAACACTCGTGACTATTAAACAAATACTAAAATAGCTGATGCAGTTCATAAATCCCACGAACCCACACTGACATGTTTGAGCCCAGTGCATTCCTGGGATACCCTCCATCAGGCGGTGTTTGGACGAAATTGGAATTGTAAGACATGTCATGAGATCCGGAATAACAATGTCTGTACACTAATCGATGCGCGGCCACGATAATGTGGCGTGTTCGATATCACTTAAGTACGTGCCATAATTTTGAATTTTGGACACAAATAAGTAGACCCGCCTGTAAGTTTTAACTCCTCTGCCAAACATTGTATTTATAAGTTTATTTATATAACATCTCGTTCCGTCTCTAAGTTTCATCTTCAAAATCGTGTTTGGACTTGTGGAGGTATTATAATGGTAAGTTATGTGTAAGTCAATGACAGAACGGGCGCTGTTCGATTTTAACGAATAGTAAAGTATCGGTTTATTTAAATCACACGCTTTTAACAAACTCAGGTCACAAATACAAGATAGTGCCTGGCGACTTTCGATGACTGATACGTGAAACAAGCAGTTTGCGCTGCGGACGTTGCGCCCGTGTGCTAAGTATGAGATTCGGACGATCGCCGCACGTGGCTGTAGATTAAAAGTAAATGCGAGTCAAACGGTCGGGAAAAAAAGGGCCGTTCGATACGGTCGACATCGACATATGACGATATACTATAATAGAAAAATACGGCCAGTTCCCGATCCAAGCAAACATCGTTGGTCGATTGGATTCGCTCATATTATCGATTGCATGGGGCAGTACGTATACGTAATCGTAGTATGTCGGAATCTTATTGCTTGGACATACAGTAATAGCTTTTATCAGTTCATCATAATATTTGTAAGATACCAATTATGGAGATGCTTTATCATTTACCCACTCACCAGATTGCAAAACATAGGGCATAAACAACGGAGATGCATTAACCCTGCACGAGTCGTCAACTAGGCGCGTTAGTCTGGCAGATACATTCGGGAGGGCCTGTAAAACCGCGGGAAAACCCATCAAACCGGCCGAACAAACGATATAAAACCTATATTAGATAAATTGTACGCACATGAAAGGATAACATAAATCATTTCGGTGTTCTGTTATAGCTCACTGTGTTTTGGAATGGAAGCATCGCGTAATGATGCTCTGGGTTGTGAATGATAAACTTTAAATTTCCATGCAGAAGACATAAACAAATTATCGTTGTTAATGATTCCACATGATTCCACAATTTTTTTTATAAAAACACAAAACAAAAATACACACACTATAATATATTCTGTTTAACAAAATAGTATTAATGTGTCAAAAAATTCTATGAATGTTTTGACGTTTTCTAAAGCGCGATATCGTACACGTATATATGTATGTGAATATATATATTACATTTCATCAAACTATATGTATCATGTAATAGCATTTGTACCTTGGCGACATGATCAATCATTTGATGCAAAAACTATGAATGATACAGACGCTACATATACACTTGAAATTGATGCAAGTTTGTCAATAAATAGTTGATCATTCAAGAAAGTGTCGTGAAATAAAATGTTCGAGAAGTCTTAGAAAAATTAATCGATTTTATTTTGCCCTCAATTAATTAAAAAAGCACGAGGCGATACATTTAAGACAAATGTCGCAGCTATAAAACTGATAAGCGGCGAGGTTCAATAGATAATGAACATAAAACAGCGCATGTCCTGTCAATAATCCTAAAAAATAAAGCTGCATTTGTTGATTTGCATAAATAAAAACATTGTGCAATGGCTAGTCGCTACAGTTCTAATAATGTTTACATAACAAGTAATCGAATTACGACAATTTACTAATTTCTATTGATGCGTCAGTAATTACCATTACCATCATAATGAGGCAAGTGACAAAAAAAACGCGACAATGCCGCGATGGGGTGATACAAGGCATCAATAATGGATGACAAGCCGATGTTCGTTCGTTTGTCAGGCCAAAACGATGTTTTTATTCGATAATAATTTTAAATGTTAGTAAAAATCACATCATGAACATGACGTTACAATAAGGCAAATGGTGAGACATGATTATTAATTCAGATTGATTATGAATCAGGGACGAGGGATACTCATTATCGTGTGTTTCAATGCTCTCGTTTATTCATCAGTACGTGCCTTGGAAAGAGATACCTGCGAGTAATGGACGGCACGACAGGTGTCATTGTTATGTTACATTCAATTAGTTTTCAATTGAAATTGAAACACTTCGCAGAAAGTCACACATCAGCAGTGAAAGCTAAATTTGCTACGAAAATAGCATTGATTCATTATCAGTATCAATATTGAAAATCGTTCGTAGCTTCTCACGAATACATCATCCATGTGGAAGCGTACAACACTTTTATTAATTGGCGTGTTTCTTTATTATGTTTACAAAATTAAATTATATAATTATGACTAGCGATTTATTGTTTGTATGTATATATATTCTGGTCTGATTTTTCAGCTTAATTATCGCCAAATCGTGACCATGAAATATAAAGTAAACTGTCAATTATAGTTTTAATTAGATATTGATGTGTTTTGCGATTTGAAAAGATTCAAAATTAGTCAGCTTGATTTGTAACTTCTGATCAATGGTGGTGTTCCAAATCTAGATAATTCCGGAGTGAATCTAGTATATACGTTATGCTATGAGAAATCATCCCAAATTCGTATGTTGTTTTCCACCATGCACCACGCAGGAAATCAACACTATCGAATCAACGCAACAGCATGCCGTTTGGCGAAAGAATCCGTATAATTGTGACTTGATGCAAGACAAAAACATTACAGATATTTTATCTTCATGATATACCTTCTTGAGAACAAAATAAACGTGGCCCGGACGTTTTCATCACATTGATTTCAAGATTTCGAAACAGTCGCGACGCTGTTAAAAAATGTACAGATAACGAAATAGTATTAAACATTTGTAAATTAGCACGATTACTTGCATTAATTGATATAAGCCATGTCATTGTGGTTCAATGTCATTAGTCGACAGATGAAACAAGTTTTAAATGGCCAGCCTTTTAACTTCCTCGAGCGAACTTCAACTCGTTTCCAAGGTCATTTTTCAAAGGGACCCTCGGCAACTCCAGGCATGAAGCTGATGCTAATAGCTGTGTGTAATGTGTTTAAGCGTGTCATTATTAGCATATCCTCCAGCAGTTAGCTAGTTCCTTTGCCTGTGTGTACAGACTTAATAAGGATATATGTACACATAGATAGCATTAAATGCCTCTCCTTTGTTCTTCTGACTGATTGTTTGACAGTCATACAATCATTGTTAGTTACCATCAACGTTTCAAACAATAGTGTATGAAGTAAAGAATTCTAGTGTAACAATTACCTTTTAACAATTTCTTTGAACAGAACAGTTTGTAGTCCTATGCTATCCAAATCGAACAGCATGAAAACGATTTCCAGAAACAAGAGCTAATAGCAAGTATAAAAACGTCGAGTAATATGCCGTGGTTATTGCAAAAGTCCATAAATGCTATCCATTTCTTGAATTAAAAGAATGTACTCGCTTACAAAGATGATTACACAGAAGCGTCTTGGATAGATTGTGGGGTATTTCTAGAGATAAATACTGTTTTTTGCACTTTTTATTGTTTGATTGTCTTTGTTTTGATTCGTCATTTGTTCATTTTCTGATGGGTTTTTAATTCGCCAAACGATCAGATAAGATAAAAGGAGGTCAACCAAGAAGGCACGTGGTAATGATACGGGAAAACAACACAACAGTTCGCGTTTGCAAAGCGCCTCAGTACAAACTGACGTTGATGGCACAGATACAAATGGTGTTTTATATTAAAAGATTATCTTGAAAAATCTTGTCAATGAAACTTCTAAGGCGAACATTGTGACAACTTCAATGAAGAAACCGGGTCTCTTCTGCTCACTGCATGTTACAAGACTCTAAGACATACTGGACGCATACTTATTTGATTCATTTTCCGGTCCACATACCCTGATGACCTACAAACTACCAAGACCATCGGAAGAAGTGACCAGCTTAAGCACAGAACACGGAGATAAATTAATGTCCAGTCGGTATACGTACCATGTGACAACACTAACTAAACAGCATTAGCACATATTGATGCCCTGCAAGAAGTACCAAGAGTCGAGAGGAAAAGAGCGTCGTAAGAGGACCGCAACTTGTGTCACTGCTACTGGATTTACAATGTGAAAGCTAACGAGAAGAGTAAATAATTTAATTGGCTTTATTCTATCAGCCTGTTGCATTTTCTATGATTTATAAGTTTACAATTTAGAGTTAAAGCTTTTAAGAAGCGGACATAATATGCTTATTTGTTTGCAATACTTATGGCAACTTCATTATCGCATTTCAGATGTACATGCATAGTTACTTTCTGATGCGTCATACTGAAGTGTTTATTATATTACAAATTTCCATTGATTTTTATAAATGCCAACACAGAAACCGAATGTTATTTACAAATTGTACCAGGACAACGATATTGTCGTTGATGTATACAAATTATTCTTGCAAATTAACGTGTTTAGAGTTTAACAATGAATGTGATTGATTACGTTGTAAATTATAGAAGTATTTGATTAACAATCGCATACGTCGCTCATACAGCCACTCTCCATGCATCAGGAAAAAACATTTACATAAAATTATCATAATTGTAATGTCATAACGTTGCGTCTTCATTTGAGCGCCATGGTACGCAGAGTGCGGTTTATGTTACGTCGCATAAAAAGAAACGTACCCATACACATCCGGTTTATAAATATCCGGCTTATACAATTACACACAACTCTTCATAAGATTTGGTTATCTGTAATATGTGTCATTCGGTATTGTCAATTCCCATTATTTGCAAGGACGCTTGCTGAGTTATGTCAAGCGTAATTTTAGTGCTTCAGTCACAGGTCCCTTAAAGGTCTAAACTCGATTACGAAAATGGGAAGTATGCCGGCCAGAGTAGTTCCAGACCAGATTGCTCAGTCGCGCAGTCTGGTCAGAGGCGACACTTTTTCCGCACTGACCCATTTTCGCATGGCGCGGCTCAAACAAGCATCGCGTTTTATGAACATAACAATTTCTTTATTATTGATGCCACGGTGTATTCAAAATAAATGTGGATATGTCTTGATTTTCAACCGTGATATCATATGCCAAGATATCAACGTACTTAATCGAATTAAAGACGGATGATCAATGAAGCGATGCTATTACGTGAAATGTGTCGACAAACCCCCAATGCTTGGCATTGACCGTTCCAAGGAAGTTTCTTAATGTCGATTTGTTTTCTATTTTTTAGTGATAGTGTATGTGTCGCATATAACTGGCTGTTGAGAATAAGGTTTTATTTTATGTTTCATTTTTCTTGTCTTCAATTAGTCAAAATAAACTTTCAGTATGTACTGTCACTATCGTGTAGAGGATGCGTTTATGGGACACAGAAGGGTGTTTGGTTGAACAAACGTGTACTGTCTAAAACTAATGCTTAATGACTTCTACATATACTCCGCGTAAACCAAATGTCCCTTTAAAGTTTACATTTGAACCAACTGTCACTTTAAATTTGACATTTGAACCATTGTTCCCTTTAAAATTGAACTTTGAAGCACTTGTCAAGTTACTATATTTTGTACATCTTGCAGAGTTTAATTTAATGTAGACATATTGATATCAGCGATGGCAAAATGGGTCGACAGAAAAATCAACGGCTAGACAAATATTTCACTTATCAACTACATGTACACGAAAATATCATTAAGGTGATTTATCATTTGATGTTTTGATTTTTTCAAGAGACACACAGTATGAAAACAGTTTAAAAGTCTAAATAAATACATAACACATTAATTAAATGGGTATCAGAAAAAAAAAATTATGGGGTTGGTATTTATTACACGCAACACAAACTAAGTTTCTTTCCAAAGATATTGATGTTACTTCTTGTACCGATAATTAGCAAAGCTACGATTATCTTCTACTAGATATATGTTTTATGACTTTTACAATTTAAATAACCGATGGAAAAATCATTGAAATAAAAAGAAAATGTGTTGGTTTTCGTCATATTTTCGATTTTTATTCACCCGTGATCATAAAAAATAAATATTTTCACTAGTGACTTCGCCACTAGTAAAAATATTAATTTCTATGATCACTCGTGATTTTAAATAGATTATCTACCGAAACCAACACATATTATCTCTCTATATAATTGTGATTAATTGTATATAATGTATGACCTAAAATTGACAGCTTGCTATCTTGAAAAATTGTGTCTTTGTTGTTTTTATGGTATCAATATAACATTGTTTTATATATTATAAATATTGTTATATAATTGTCCTTGACCGTTTTCATGTATTGATACTTTAATTAACATTTTATGAAATTCGATATTGATCAGATGTTCATGCTTTTATATATGTTATAATTATGTTTTGAACTTGTATACTCATGGACTGCATGTCTATTGTATATTGAATAAATCAGTATTATATAAGTTAATTACAGTATAAATTATTATGACAACTATTTCAGGCTACTCGATTATAACCTGTGTGTTTTCATTTGTATTTCTCCGACGACAATTTGGCGCCGGTGTTTGTGTTACGTGTCATGTCTATAATTCAAACAAATGATAAATTGTTTTACTTTTTATATCAGCAATACGAAACGATTTTTTTCCGCCCAAAATAAGTTCAACCTGGTATGTCACCGTTTAAAAAAATAATAATATGGAGATCATTTTCTATGAACATGTATAACTAAAATAATAAAGTATATCGGAATCTACAAATTATCACAATTATAATTCATACGCATGTAATAAGCATTTTTACCTGATAAAAATGGAATATTTTATTGAATACATATTTATTGTTACCACTGAATTAAGAATGTTAAATTTAACGTAAAGCGCCCGTCAAATCACACTTAAAAACCCAGTCAAATTTTCCCATGTTGGTTTTTGGCGCGTGCCACCTTTACAACAGTTCAAGAGCTTTCTGTCAAGCAACGAAAGTTTATGGGCCAAAGATCGGTAATTTAAGCGCCATAAACTTAGCATCTTAAGAAAGCGAGAACCGGTTTAATGATACCGCGAAGCTATTATATTCATTGATACTCACGATTTATTTAAATTCAAAGTATTCAAGACATTTAAATCAATTATAAAACCCTATGTATAAAAAACGTTGTGATAATAATATAGCCGTTAATGTTATTGTAAGTGGTATTATAATGTAAATATATTTAAGTGTTATTATAATGAAATCCATAAAATATCATTAAATTTAGTTTATCTTCAATTATAAAACTCGATGAAGAAAAAACCTTGTGACATATAGCCGTTAATGTTATTGTAAATTTTATTATAATGAAAATATGTTTAAGTTTTATTATAATGTAAATATATCATGAAGTTAAAACCTTATGTAAAAAATCCATGACAATATTTATAATTTTAATTCAAGCGCACATTTTGTCAACAACGAATTTGACTTTGTTCTGAATCGCTTTTGAGTAAATAGAAAAATAAAAATGATTTATAGTATACAACACCATTCATAATATAACTGGAACCTGTGATGTTCCGTTTTTGCAATTGTTTTAGGGCGCGAATAAATGCATATGCATCAAACGTCGTCGATTTCATACAATGTGTATGTACCTACCTACCTACCTAATCCTTGTTGTGCCCGGAGGCACATAGGGCAAGGACTAGCGATTTCCACTCTTCTCTATCTTTAGCTTTCTTTTCTAATTCTCCCCAGGTCAAGGTATGTTCTTTCATTTCTGATTCGATGCTTCTTCTCCATGTAATTTTTGGTCGTCCTTGTCTCCTTTTGCCTTCGGGGGTCCATCTGAGAGCAGTTCTTGTAATGTTCTCTTGGGGTTTACGTAGAACGTGTCCGATCCAGCGCCATCGTTTTCTTTTCAGTATCGTCCTCAAATCAATTGAGTTCGTTTGTTTGTACAGTTCTATATTTGATATTTTGGCAGGCCAGAAGATTCTTGTGGTTTTTCGGAGACAGCCGTTGTGCAAACTGGAGAATCTCTTGATGTCTTTCTCAGTCATCCTCCAGCATTCTGCTCCGTACAGTAGAACTGACATTTCACAGCTGTTATAAATTTTCAGTTTAATGTTTTTACTGATGTTTCTTGTTTTCCAAATATTGTTTAGTTTGATGTGTATGTAATAGCTTTTTAATGTCGATTGCCGATCAATCGTGGCTTTATATATTTACACAGACACTCGAGCTATGTTGGACTCTTTATTCATGCACATTTTCTATTATTACGTTTTCATGACAGAAAACATCGTAAAATCAATCATTTTATTTCTCAGAATTGAACAATTGTATATTGACCTATTTATGTTACAAAAGTGGGATGCAACTTATAAATTTAAAAATATCAAAGCTATGAAACCGATAAGCAATATGGTTCAATACTTAATATACATTAACCATCGCCCATTTCCTGTTCCCAATTCTAAAATAAAGCAGCATTAATTGTCATATTATGCGTTGGACAATTGAATAATGATGTTTGCACAAAACATCGGCAATTTGTTATTTCTATTAATGTTGCATCAGTTAATTTACATCACGTGTGAAATGAGGCATGTGACACCAGTTTGTATATAACGTAACAAAAAGGCAACAGTTGAGAAATTGAATCGGAATCAGAAACAGGGTAAATCGTTATCTTTAGTTTTTATACTCTTGTGAATTCATCAGCACGTGCATTGGTAATATCCTGCATGCAATGGACGGCACGAGTAGAATGATTCGAAACAGGTGTCATTATGCAGACGTCATTGGTAATTATAAATTCCACGTTTATTTTGTAAAATTTAGAAATTTCATGAGAAAGACCGCTGTGATCGCAACGCAGATAAGCTTTGAAAATAAACGAAAACATTATGATGTTTTTTGTGTTTTAACCTTTGGTCAATACGCACAATAATTTGAATAAATTTGTATAAAGCAAGCAACTATAGTTGAATTTCATTTGCTGGCAGATTAAAAAGTCTCAAATGTCCAGCCTTTCATTTTTCTCGAGCGAACTTCAAATCGATTCGAGGGTCATTATTCAAAGGGGCCCTCGACGACACCGCACCGGGCATGAATGAGCCTGTTAAAAGGCTGTATATATCACATTTAAGAGCGTCCAAATTAGCATAATCCTCCAAAAGTGATCTAGTTGCTGTGTACTTGCTTATGTTCTTTTAAAGGCGAAATAATGATATATGGTTGCATAGCTGCATCACTACATCTTTTACTTACTTATAAATCTTCTAGTCATATCGGGTATTGTAAGTTACCAACAACATTACTGGCATGAACACCAATAGTATCACATTATAAAAAGCACAGCGAAAGTCTGCGGTAAAATATCGTTATCAAATTAAAATTAGGGTCGTCTATTTAGTGCCTAGTCTTCGAAGCTAAACAACCTCGAGCGTAAAAACGATTCATAGACGCAATAATTGATAGCAAGTCTCAAAGCTCGGAGTTATACACAGTGATTTTTGTTAAATTCCATTAATTCTGTCTATACGTTGTATTGAATTAAGAGTTGGTATATCATCTATCCGTTTACAAAGGTACAAACATGCTTCTCAGATAGATCGCCGAGTGAGGTTAGAGATACATCAGGCTTATGCGATTTGTATTGTTTGATGCGTATCTAATGCGCACATTTGCCGATTAACCGAGATAACTAAGCAAGTTGCAGTGATACGAGAAAAACAGCTCGTACCCATCGAATACGTATTTAGAAAGATTAAAAAAATAATATATAAAATAAAATAATTTCTTGATATTTTGCTCTACGTCGATGACCAGCAACAATTGATGATGGATCTGGATTGTCATGGAATTGTCATCGGCATCAATTACCAAGGGGAACAAGGACATAGTCCTCGCTGGAGCTACACTAGAGAGACCGGGGCTCTTCTGCTGGCAGCCACTGAATATAATATCGCATTCCTTACGGACGCCCTATCTTGGTTCTACAAGTCCTGCTTACAATATCGTTTTACTTACGGACTTTCTTCTACAATCCCTGCTTACAATATCGTATTCCTAACGGACGCCCTCTCCGTTCAACAAGTCCTGCTAAACAATAAATTGCATAGACTCTCAGAATCACTGATTTCCTTACACAGAGAACGTGACATTAAACAGCGGATAACAGCACCGTGTCGTGTGGTGTCCCTTGCAATGAAAATGCAAACTGGAGGGGCGGAGATTAGCAGGAGCAGAATAACACGTAACATCGAAAGAAATTAAGCTTCCAAGAAACAGCGTAATAAAAGTTTGACCGAAGCAGTCGTTACAGTCAATATTGTATTCATAAGCATTGTTTAGCAAATTCTACTTTGCATCTTATATAATATAAGTCAACATAGCATGTCGTTTTGACCGTTCGCAGGAGAGTTACGATGGAAGAAATCAGTATTTAATCAGATGAGCATGGAAACTTTGCCAGGTCATCTGACTTGGTTAGATGAAAAAATAAAGATACTGGACGAGTATTGTTTTCAGGACTGGTATTGTTGTCTGTACAAGTGTTGTTATATGGACTAGTATTGTTGTCTTGATTAGTATTGTTGTTTGGACTGACAATGTTGTTTGGACTAGTATTGTTGTCTGGCTTAGTATTGTTGTTGGTATTAATACTGTTGTCTAGACTAGTATTGTTGTCTGGACTAATGTTGTTATCTGGACTAGTATTGTTGTTTGGAATAGTATTGGTGTTTGGACTAGTATTGTTGTTTGGACTAGTATTGTTGTTTGGACTAGTATTGTTGTTTGGACTAGTATTGTTGTTTGGACTAGTATTGTTGTTTGGACTAGTATTGTTGTTTGGACTAGTATTGTTGTTTGGACTAGTATTGTTGTTTGGACTAGTATTGTTGTTTGGACTAGTATTGTTGTTTGGACTAGTATTGTTGTTTGGACTAGTATTGTTGTTTGGACTAGTATTGTTGTTTGGACTAGTGTTGTTGTTTTGACTAGTGTTTTTGTCTGGAATAGTGTTGTTGTCTGGACTAGTATTGTGGTATTGACTAGTATTATTGTTTGTCCTAGTATTGTTGTTTGTACTAGTATTGTTGTCTGGACTAGTATTGATGTTTTTACTTATACTGTTGTCTGGACTAGTACTGTTGTATGGACAAGTACTGTTGTCTGGACAAGTGTTGTTGTTGGTTATAAAGGATGCCTTGGTTGTAATGGTGGCAGCTTTAGACACAAACAAGAACCTGTCATTGGTGTTTTTTAAAGCATTTTGCATTTCAATTAATGCATTAAAGCCACACACCTTATTTGGCATAGTAAATTTAAGTATAAATAAGAAACATACTTTATATATACCAATTAGAATATATCTGGTGGTTACAAGGTAGAAATCCGTCTTTTTTTGCGCTTTAAAACTAAAAAATAATCGCGTTTGTCGAAATGGACGTACATGTATAGAAATCCTACTTTCGGTTTTAAAAGCGGTAATTCCCGGTTGAAAAATAATAAATTACGTGCTAACTAGACTATAGAATAAATGAAAATTGTGCACACTTTCAATTTGCATCTGTATGTATTGATTAACATGTACTTCATTTCAAGGTGTGTGGCTTTAAGTCTAAATTATAATGTGACTGCTTTCAGGATATCAGTGTTAAATTTGATTGATTGCGTCGTAAATAATGCACGACTTTAAGGGAAAATTAGCAAATGTCGCTTTTAAAGCCATATGCGCCTTAAACATATTAACATAAAAAGTACAAAACTTGTCATTGCGCTGCGTCTCAATTTAAGCGCCATTGAACAAGCAAGCAGTTATTTGACGGCATATTCTCATAAACGCGTACATGTTGATTTGATAATGTTGGACACGATGACCTAAACAACTTAAGAAATCCCGCAAATCTACACATTAACGAAGTTGTGTCTCAATATAAGCATTTTCGAAACAATTTATTAATAACGTTATTTCAGAAAGATCTCTGAGAACCGAATAGCTACAGCGTGTTCCATTGAGCAGATCAATTAAGACTGAGTACCTTTTAAAAATCACAGTAAATTTGCGCATATTCAACTACATAATACAAAGACTTCCGTTTTTCACCTTGTTTTGTCACACTGTACGGGTTGCTTAATCCGACGATTCAACAATTGTTTATTGTAAACAATTCACAATATGACCACAAACATTAATTTTAGAAAAAAAAACAATCACAGAAGAGACCGTTTATGCCTTGCATTCATGCAACGCAGATAATTGCTAAGGGCTCCAATATCGTAATGCTCTGCTGTTATTTCGTGTTATGTCTATGGGCTATATTCATATTTATAATTGGTAATACGCAGTCACGCGACGAATGGAGTGGTAAGAAGGCAGACTCTTAAAACGAAAGTAATGAACCAGTTAAGGAAACGTAAAAAAGACACATTGTAAAAGGTCTATATACTTTGTACACATAAGCATACTTTAAAAATAAGAGCATTAGGTACTATGAACATGTGTATTTACACGTTCATGTTTTGTGAACAAATCTTGGCCAACCGCGATGTTAAGGTGTCCTAAACCCGTGTCGCCATAGCGTAGTGGATATGGTGTCCGCCTAGCGAACGGGAGGTCACGGGTTTGATCCCCACTATGGGAGCGTTCTTTCACAAAGACACCAAGTACTGGTTCTAGTCACAGGAAGCAGAGTAGAGACCGTTTCAAATAAGTACATGTAGTAAGTACTTTTAATGCAATGGAGCTAACATAAATAGGTTTAAACTCACAAACCGGGTACAAGGCAGTTAACATTGTTTTGTAGATTGTGTTCGTAATTGTAAAAGCCCAAAACTGTTTGCATTGACTGCTCCAAGGCGGTTACCATAATTTCTGTTATTTGTGTTTGTCGGTTGCTTTTATTCCATACCTACTCGTTGGTCAACCGATCACTTGCTGTAAAAAAAAAGAATCTCGTAGTTGTAATAACAGTTATTTCCTGCTAACTGACGGGAGTTTCACTTTTGAATATATAATATTTTTCTTCGTAATTTTTTTTTTAATTTATTATTGAAATACACAATTATTTGTTGATTGTCAACTGTATTTTTAATGACCTTTCTTTAAGGTAGTAGTTATTGCGCGAATTACATTTGTATCGACGGTAAGGAAGCAAACATGTTATTTATTAAAGAGTCAACGTTGGTTTTGATGATCAACTATATAATATATAAGCATACAAGCTTGCCAATGGTTGTTGTAAAGGAATGCACATAATAGTGTCGGTGCACACATGTTATCGCTGGAAAATAACATTTTAAAGATGTCATTTGAAACCGTGATAAGACAACCAGGGTTTGAGGAAATTAAATGATATCGGAGTTTGCAAATTGGTTTGACGTAAACATATACTATTAAACATACATTTCACTTATCAACTACACGACTTTCTGATATGAAATGATGGCTCTTAAAGAACCATGCTAACAATCTGACAAAAAATATTTTAAAAAACAACACTAAAAAAAATGCTTTCACATCCGTAAAGTCTCTATATTGTGTTTCTGTAAGCTTTCTATAAATTGCAACATGTGTTTTATTACATGCTAGTTTTTAATCTCTCCACAAGCAATGCTTAAACCGTATACAAATATTTTTAAATTGGTCATTTCAAATAAGTAAAATGATTATTTGAAGCGAAATAGTAGAAAAAAATACCCGTTAAATGAGATATGCATACAGGTTGGGACCATCATTAAATATTTCATTTTCAAGAAATCATCAATCAAATCGCGATGCATAACTTCAATATACCTAACTGTATTTCCGGAATTCGAAAATATTCGTTCGAAAAGTATTACTTTATATGGCAATTGCTTATGAGCTACTTCAAAATTCAGTACTTTTCCATTTATAGCAAGTGAGGTTTAGTATAAGAGTTGGCACACTTCTAATTTTATCGAAGGAATAACCCACCTCTCGGAATATAATAACCAGGATAGATTCTTTCTATCCAATCGTTAAAATGTTGTAAAAAATAACTACTTTTCTGGAGCAAACAACGGCAACAACAAAATAAACAACACGTCATATACCCCACTTTGGTCTTTTTAACATTTCAATTTGTTTTGATGGTTGAACTTTGTCGAATTCGATGACAATACCGTTTTATAAAGTTATGCTTTAAAAGTTCCAACATACCTGAGGTGATGTCTTATAACCAGGAGACTAACTATTGAAAATTTGTGAATATTAAGCTACCTGATTGTTTTATGCTTTCTGTATATGTATTAATTTGTATAAATGGTATAAATATGTGCATTGTTCAAGAAGCGTCCAGTTCCCTCGCTTTATGTGACTGCTGGACAGTTTATATTTGTACATGTTTGGCCATTTGTTGAAGTCAAGTGTAGAGCCTCGTCATTTTGTAAAGTCTACAAGATGAAGCAGCGTGACATATTTCAGACTCGAAACAATATGAGTAATACATTTATGTTATCATCGCAAATTATGGCGCAGATAATTTCGACACATGTCGTGCAAGTAATTCATATGATTGATACTTAGTCCACTGAGTATAACGTTATATTAGCAATACAAACCAGTTTAATCGTCGATCAAAATGATTAATTAATGAGTATAGTTCGAATAGTGAGTGTTGTGATTAAATAGTTATATGTGCAGATACGAGCATGCCTTATATCTTATATTGTTGTTATTGTGTCGCAATATTAAGTGTTAAATTGTGTACCGTTGGTGCTTTGTATAAATTGCTTTCTTGCCTATACTTTATATATTAAAATATATACACGTATCAGATATTATACTATTTAATATTATTAAAGTGTCGTTAAATTAAGATTCATTTATCCTCATTCTGATTGAAGCGGTTGTTCACTAAATATATTAAATATACATTTTGTTTCTTTACAATATAATCTCGAAATCGATACATTTATGTAGTAGATTCGCTACTGCTTTCCTCATATCGATCTCTGTATTTCTGCAAAGCCGCTTTGAACAATTTAGAAGCGGCTATCATAGTATTTAAACCTTACAAATAATTCCATGTTGATTTTTAGTGCATATGTTGGTTTTTGGCGCGTGCCACCTTGACAACAGTTCAAGAGCTTTCTGTCAAGCAACGAAAGTTTATGGACCAAAGATCGGTAATTTGAGCGCCATAAATTTAACATCTTAAGAATTCGAGAACCGGTTTAATGATACCGCGGAGCTTTTATAGTCATTTGATACTCACGGTTTGTGAAATAGATTTCCAATTTAAAAGTTTCATGACACTCACATGAAGTATAAATTCCGATCAAGTACATACGGTGTAATATATGAACGTTATTGTAAGTTAAAAAGTTATGAGCACATACACAAACTATCCAACCTATTTGCGCTCTAACATTTAGGTTTTACCATAAGTATATTTAAAACGACCAGAACAAGATTGTTTCAATACTACATGATATCTATTTAAAATAAGTGAATAAGACAGAACTATCTAAAAAGCAATTGCTAACATTTATGAAGGCAATTTTAACATAAATTACTTGTACATATGTATGTTGCAAATCTTTCGTAAACTTCAACGTGGAACACACGCAAAAACGCACGTACACGGGTATTTTAAAAAGTGTTAATGTATCTGAAAATCACGAGAAAGGGTAAACATTTAAGTAACGATTTGTGCAAACGTGTACGATACAACTTAGTGGAAATATGATATATGATCCTATTAAATATCTAATTAAAATAATTAAAATGTTATATACTTATTTGTGTTTTTCTTTTCACTATTGTCCTTTGTTTTTTAGACTAACATAATGAATAAACTTGATGAAATGTTCTGTTTGTAAAAAAACAGTGTTGCAATATTACAATTAATTCCCTACAGGAATGGTACGTTTGCTTAGGGCTGACTTCTGCAATTCCTTACAGGAAACGGCTAATTTGGTAAGGGTTCACTACTTCAACACCCTACAGTAATGGCTAAGTTAGTAAAGGTTGATTGCAGAAATTCGTTACAGGAATGGCTAATTCGGTAAGGGTTGACATCTGCAATTCCCTTCAGAAAAGGCTAATTTGATAAGTGTCGATTTCTGCAATTCACAAAAGGAATGGCTAATTTGGAAAGGATTGACTTCTGCCATTCCCTACAGGAAAGGCTAATTTGGTAAGTGTAGATTTCTGCAATTCCCTCTACGAATGGCTGATTTGCTTGAGGGTGACTTCTATGATGCCAGACAGGAATGGCTTATTTGATAGGGATCGACTACTGCACTTGAAGAACAGTGTCAAACCGAATAAATCCAATACACACAGCGAAATGAAGGATAGCATAAACACTCCCGATAACCAGTGTACTAAAATTATTGTTACATGAACAGATAAGCAGCCGTATCTCAAGTCAACATACACTCTAGATAACCCAGTTAGATCTTTGTGTCCCAATTAGTGTGGGAACACAACAGTATTACGCTTTAAAGCATTTTGTGGGTACACACGTACACTAAAGTAACGATGTTTTTCACATTCATTACATAAACAATTGACTTGCTTAGTACGAATTTAATTGGTATAAGATGATTTAACGATAAGGGTTTACTTATGTACACTTGCAGTGATATGATCCGTTCATCGTTTATTTACAGAACATATATTAACAATACTGTTATTGCATATTCAATACTGTAACAGTGTGTATAAAACGTTTTATATGTGGCGATGCTTAAAGAAAGAACAAACGTTATCGTTTATTTAAAGAACATGCAGAGCAATACTTTTATTACATATTTAATATTGTATTAGTGTGTTTTAAAACGTTTTAGGAGTGGCGATGCTTTATTAATATGACCCGCGTCATGTAAAAATGGGACTTATGCCACATGCGGACAGTGTAGCTGCAGACCAGCCTGGGCAAGGGCAATAGAGCAGTCTGGTCTGCAGCTTCCCTGTCCGCTATAAAGTAACGCAAGGTTTCATGGTCTCTCTGGAGGTACGCTGGCCTCATATGGCATAATGCCCAGTTTCACATGATGCGGCTCAAAAAAAGCACCATTGTAACAATGGTGAATTTCATTTTGAACACTGCGGGTACTAGTATATATAACGCTTCGTCATCATTGCTTCCTGACATTTTTATAGAAATGAATTGTGACAAAACATAGCATTACTTTTGTTTGGAAAAACGCTGTCAGCATTGAGTTGTTTGGAAATTTAGCAATCAGATTGTAGTTTTTATACATTGTAGTTGTGCATGAAGTGTTCATTTATGACGTTAAATATTTGAATCAAACGTAATCAATAAATAAAATCAAACAAACAATATCAGTTTAAAAAGTTTACACGATCTTTCAATCAATGTAGCGACATGTTTGATTGATACAGCTTTAAAACTCCGTATATGTAATATATGTTTTACACATTGATAGCACATACATAGTTTTATCTTTAAACTGACCTACAAAATATGGGAAAACATTCAAAACCAAGTTGAATACTACCATTACATAGCGCATGCGTTCACGCAATCACGTGAGTACGGATTTGACGGCGTTGCGATGTGTTGACGACATAAACAGTGCACCACTGAGAGTTTGTATGTGTCTCGAATGGACTCACGAAATACACTCAAATATCGGTTGTCTTTTCTCCGAACTCTGTTGAAACAATTGACGAAGAACGACATGACATATTACATCGACATTCAAACCAATGTTATCTGCAAATAAAATCAATTAATAGTTTTCGTCCGAAACGCAGATTTTTATATTTATAAAATGTGCCCTCACGAGTGACTTGATAACTAATGGGTTTTGGGATACTAAGTATATATCCTAAACTGGGTGTTTGTAACCATCATCATTATATATTGTATCTAGAATGGCCAGTATGCAATTATTTATCTCGTGTTAATATGCAAACTTTACCCACATATTATTGCTTATTCTAACACGGCACTTGCGAAATTTCATATAAACAAAGAAGTAAATCGTCTATGGGTTATTCTGCAATAATTTTGGACGGAGCTTAATGTTTCGAAAATAGTTCCGAATAAATAAAGAAAATATTGCAGTTACTTGCACGTGCTAAAACCCGCTCTAAAAGAAATGTAATGAATGTAGCATGTATATAAATGTTATGAAACAACAAATAGTATATTTGGTGATAAGTGGAATAACCACGCCTACAAAGAATGTTATTTGTTAGGAAACGTCATTAGGAAAATATAAATAGCATTTCAGCTTTTCAGTAGCATCAATAAAGGTGACGTCATTCAGTTTCTACGATTTTTGTTCACAATGAAAGTGACGTCATTTGCAAAATATTTATGAATGAAAACGACACGTCATATCTAATGACGTCACTAAATAGTGAACTTTGTACTAAGAAGGGCGGAGTATTGAAAAATATAGTTCACGTCCAAAAGCTTGAACCAAATCAATCAGAATCGTGTTAGAATCGAAATAATAATTTTCTATAATGGTTTGTTGTCGAATAACCCACAGTAAGGAGTATAGATGCGTGTTATCAAATCACTCGTGCTTCGCACTCGTGATTCCTACGCATTTATACTCCTTACTGTGGGTTATTTGATAACAAACCATAATAGAAAATTATTATTTCTTAAATAAACGTGGATCATATATTCAGCATTTTGTCTATTTTTAAAGTATGTCACATATTAACACTTTATATACAGTTAAAACAAAAGTCCTTCATTTGTTGCAACCAATGGTGTTTGTTTTTAAAGTTTGTAGATAATTGATAATTTGTAACCAACGTTTAATATATTGTAAATATACAATATTATTCGCAAGAAGACATTTACACGAATCTGGTTATATATGCTTTGGAAACATCACATTAAAAAAAACACCAAATTATATCACATTTAATAAAAAATGACGCTTGTTAAAAATAAAAATGTGTAATACCTCATAAGTGTTTGATCAAGAGCGTCATCAATTTTGGATTATCGCATTCCTTCATATTGCAAATGTCTTAAACATAGCCGTATCTGTGAATAAATAGGGCACAGTTTGCTTTTTTTTTACAAACAAATGACTACTACTTTTCAAAAGAATATGTGTGGCCCAACCCTACTATTGTTTACCTTTACCGAAATATATGGTCAAAGAAAAACTGTTCGTCATTACTGGAAGCAAACACTAATTTCTTTCAATAAATTCTACACTTTTCACTGTTTTCCATAACTGTGGTCGAATCAGGCGAACAGTTGGACGTTCACGATTTGAGAAAAATGCAGAAATTACTGAAAAATGAAACGTTGGCATTTAGTCCACAAATAAATAAGACCGCCTATATTATGATCAAGTTGTTTACTCAATTGTGACTGGAGTTCGAGGAAATGTTCCTGTCGACGGACACACAAACGGACAAACATTAAATGGATATATCCCCCTCTACTAACTTGCGATTGTATAAAAATAAGTAAGCTTTTTGCACCATGTTCTACAAAAAACGTTCTGTGTTATTGATTCGTTTGTGCTTATGAAATCGTAGATGCCACGTTGTGCAAGAGAGGGGCGAAAAGAGGGTCGTAAAATATATACTAGTGTTTTAATGAAACTGATCACTGATAAAACCAGCATCAGTCATCCGGAGCAAAATCAGCAGCGTACACAAACGTCATTTTGCGTAAACTGAAATTGAACGTGCTTTAGTAACACAATCCACAAACATTTTTTAATGTAAAATTAGTCATTGTTTGTAGTGAACATTAGTATTCTTTGCAAGACAAATCAATTACTAGTAATCTTGAGCTTTATCGTATTTAATCGTACCATGCCGCGGGCAAATTTTGTTAATTGGAACATGCCGTAGCTAAAATACTGTTTATAATTGCATTCTATTGTGTGATTTAATATTGTATCCAAAGTTTATGACGTAAAATATGTATTTATCGGTTGAATGCTTTCGAGGCATTTCGTTTTAGTGAAATAGCGTTGACAGAGTGTTTCTTTGCATTGTATTTCTTCAGCAAAAACGTGCGCCCGCTTATGGAAATAATTAGAGCCAATTTTAACTGCGCATAGGCGCGCCTTCGGGTACAATTCAAAGCAAGGTGGCTTATGCAAATAATTAATGCGAGACAAACGAGCAAAGGAAATAAACTTCACATTAAATTAATTTTCTTTCTAATCTGTTTAGCTTGTGTCATTCTGCCCAGGCTGTTCTGCATAATTATCCCCAGTAATTAACATAACACAGGTGTTTATCTTTGTGTTTCTAACTCATCAATGAGACATGTGTTTTATTGTATTGTCCTTCTTCAGTGTGATTGTGATAAAATTGTTAAACTAGCACAAGAGCTATCACTGTGCATCAGTCACGATTATACAAATTTTATATGAATAATGGGTACAAAACGCATTACAGATGCATAAGTGCTGGAGTATAAATAATTGTTTTATGATGCATAAAGCAAAACGTACTCATTCTTTCTCCATTAAACTGAAGTAGATATTAGATTAAGTAACCATTTGTTATTATTTCACACTGAAAACATAAAAGTACAAATGGTAAACATATCCTTGATGTACAAACATGTAACAAATGCACGTTATATAAAACATAATTTATGCGTCGGCCCGCGCAGGCAATATGACACGAAAATGGATATCAATAACCATTCCATTTAAATGTTAATAGCTTAACAAACATGTGTTATTGGATTTACTCGTCAGATATTATATTGTCAAAAGCAAACCGCTACGTTGAGGTAAGATTAATCAAACAGAAATTTGTCCACAGAAATATTAAAACCAATACAACGACTGTCATTGATTCCATGTTTCCTCATACGGCGTACGTATTTGAACAACAGAGAACTATTTTAGTTCCGAATCAATTTTATGACGCTGAACGCATGACTTATCAGCTGACACCAAGGGCGCGTTCGGAGCCCATGTCTAACCCCAGGAGCCCACCCTGACGTGTTTGAGCCCATGTTTATTCCTAGAATACCCTCCATCAGGCGGTGTTGGGCCGACTGAGGAATTTTAAGACATGCCATGACATCCGGAATTAAAATGTCTGTACACTGATCGATGCGCGGCCCAGATAATGTGGCATGTTCGATATCACTTAAGTACGTGACATAATTTTGAATTGTGACACAATTGCAAAACTCGCCTTTAATTTTAGATTTCTCTGCTAAACATTAAACGTATACGTTTCATTATAAAACGTCTGATTGCGTCTATATTTGTCAGCGCCAGAAATTTTACCACACGGTTACCGTCGATAATTTACAATTTTATATTATAGTACAATCGTACGGCCACTGCCCAACGTACGCTTCCGGGCGACATGCTCCATATTTTTGATTGCATGGGTCAGCCCGTAATAAGCCTGCGTTAAATGTCGAAACCCATTTGTGTAATGTTCTTGAAAATACAGTAATAACCCATTTCAGTTCATCATTTGTTTAAAATCTATTATGGAGATGATTTATCATTTATCCACTCACCAAATTGCAAAACATAGGGAATAAATACTGGAGATGCATTTACTCTGCGCGATTCGTCAACTAGGCGCGTTAGTCTGGCGTCATGGCGAGCACAGCACCGCGGGTACATTCGGGAGCGCATGTAAAACCTCCTGAAAACCCATCAAACCGGCCGAACTGACGATATAAAACATATATTAGATAAATTGTACATAAATGCTTTCAACATGAAAGGATAACATAAATCATTTCGGTGTTCTGTTTAAGCTCATTGTGTGTTTTTTGTCTAGGGCCTTTTAACGGAAGCATATGTTTGATAAGAATTGATGCTCAGGGGTTTGATTGATAAAATAAATATTTTCGTGCAGAGGACATAACATATTATTGTAGGTTAAACCTATAAAACTAAATTTATTTCAGTTAACGGTTAAATATTTAAAAATATGTTTGGTGCCGCTTATCGGATCCGATGAGTTGAAAAAGAGAATAAACCTATTAATATCACGGTTGTACAAATTCAGTATTGTATTTACTATGTGTGTATGTATTTTGTATGTACTTCTTTGCTCCTTGTATTATATAAGTATACAGTGCTTGTCACTTTGACAAATCGCAGGACAGTAACGATTGAAAGAATCAGTAGTTAACCAGTTTAGCATGAAACAAATTGCCAAAATATGTTTTTTTGGTAAGATGAAACAAGAAACGGTACTGGGGGATAGTATTGTTGTTGTTATTATGGATGCCGTGTTTTAAGCGGTGGCAGCTTGAGACAAAAACAGGAAACTGTCATTTATGTTTTAAATGGATTATGCAAATCAATTAATGCAGTATGTCTGAATTTATGATACTTCTATGAGCATATCACTATTTAATTTGATTGATTGCTTTGTTAATTATGCACGACTTGGATGGAACAATAGCTTATGTCGCTTTTAAAACCATATTAGCCGTAAAATAATTATCATGAAAATTACATTACTTGTCATTTCACTGCGTCTCAATTTAAGCGCCAATGAACAAGCAATCGGTTATTTTACGTCGTCTTCTCATAGACGCGTTAATATTGCCTATAGGATGTTGAACACTATAACCTACACAACTTATAAAATCGCGCAAATCTAAACATTTACAAAGCATTTTCTGAATATAATCAATTTCGAAACAATTTATCAATAAAGTCATTTCAGAATATCTATGAGAGCCGATTAGCTAAAGCGTGTTCCATTGTGTTTCTCCCGTCGCCCCTGCTGTTCCATTAAGCTTATCACACTAAACTTTGAGCATTTTTTTTAAATCACTGTAAATGTGTACATGTTCAATTATATAATACCAACAAACTTCCGTTTTAAATCATGCTTAGTCGCACAAGCCCATACCGATGGACCAGAAATCTCAACTTTAGTTAATAATAAACAAAACATAAAATGCCAACAAAAAAAATCACTGCAGAAAAATCACTACAGAAGACCTTTAATGCCTTGTATTCGGGCAACACAGATAATTGCCTATTGATAATTGCGAAGGACTCAAAACTCGTAATGCTGCATTTACGTGTAATGCCTATGGGCTTTATTCATATTTACAATCGGTAATCCGCAGTCACGCGACGGATGGAGGAGGAAGAAAACAGATTCTTGAAAAAAAAACGGAATGAACCACGTGGGGAAATATATATAAGATACCTCGTAAAAGATCTATATACAATGTACCCATAAGCATACTTCGAAATTAGAACATGTACAATGAACAATTGTATCTACAAGTACATGTACATGTTTTGTAAATAAATCCTGGCCAAGTTTAAGGTATGGGTGCCCTAAAACCGGATCAAAACTCAGCGGAATGCTTTGAATTGACAAGGCAGTTATCATATTTTTGTTGATATGTGTTTGTGTTTTCGAGTGCTTTTGATCCATGTCTAATCAAAGGGCAACACTTGCTATAAATATAAGAACTCGTTTTTATTATGCTAGTTATCCCCTGCTAATGCGACTGGAATTTCACTTTATTACTATTTGTAATTTTCTTCCTCAGTTTTATTGCAATTTATCAAATTAATACATATTTATTTTGTATTGTCAACTGCAAATTTAAATGTCCAGATTAAGATTAGACCGTTCTTCATCCAGGCAGTAGTTCGTAGTAAGTTATTACATGAATACAAAATTTATCAACGTTAAGGAAGCAAACAATTTAATAAAGTGTCAATGTTGTTGTCGATGATCAACTAAAGAATATGCATATACGAAGTTTGTCCATGTTGTTTTTTTTGTAAAAGAAAATCACATTATATAATAGTTGCCCAAATATACTCGTGGAAAAAATAACTTTTTAAAGTTGTCATTTGAAGCCCGTGATAAGAAAACCAGGATTTGAGGCAATGAACAGATAGCGGCGATGAAAAATTAGTTTGACGTGCAGATAAATGAGTTAATACACATTATACTTATCAACTTATCAACTACACGAAAATATCATTAAGTTTTAATTTATCAGCCGACGTTCTGATATGAATAAATGGCTCTTTAAGAGGAATATGAAGTATGTTTTAAACTTTAAAAAATATTTAAAAACACACACAAAATAAAAAAAATGCTTTCACAGCCGGAAAGTCTCTGAATTGTGTTTCTATTTCGGTTGAAAAAAAACACACCAGCTTTCTAAAGATGAAACGTGTAATTTATCACATTTTAGTTCCAAATCTGTTCACAAGCAATGATCTACACTATAAAGCATATTAAGTTCATGCATACATGGACAATAACAAAGATTGTTCTTATTTACATCACATGATGAATATTTATATATTTTTAAAATAACATTATTTTAGTCTAATAATATTGTAAATGATTCATGGAAACTAAAACGTGTTACAACNTTCACTTCTGGATTACACTTATCGATATATGTATTTCCGTTTAACGTATTTGAACAACGTAAAACAATATTCCCATGTTGATGTTTAGTGCCCATGTTGGTTTTTGGTGCTCATTTTGGTTATTAGTACCTATAATTATTTTTAGAGCGCGTGCCTCCTTCACAACAGTTCGCAAGCTTTCTGTCAAGCAACGAAAGTTTATGGACCAAAGATATGTAATTTTAGCGCCATAAACTTTACATATTAAGAAATCGAGAACCGGATTTAATGATAGCGCGGAGCTATTATAGTCATCTGATACTCACGGTTTATTTCAATTTAAAGGACTCAAGACATTCAGATGAAGTATGAATCCCGATGAAGTACATATAGTGTAATATAGGACCGTTTTTGTAAGTTTTCATGTAACGCTTACATATTTGTATCGCTATCTATTTATTTTAAGTTCATGAGCTTTTCAACAGCCTATCTTTTTGGTGCTCCAACATTGTTCTACACCATGAGTATTAAAGTAGAAATAAGTAGATGAAATTCGTTGAATACATTTGACGTAACAGTTATACATGAGCAAAATAAGATTAATCAATACTACCTGATAAGACACAAACGGTTAAGCAAGTGTTGAATTATAAAGATATGTTTGAAAGGCAATCGCTGAAATTAATAAAGACAATTAAAAATGAAATCAATGGATTTTGAATATGTTTTAAATACAGCGTAAACATCAACATATTTGCCAGTGACCGCAAAACACACGCACAAAAAGCGTTCACACACAATGGTATTGATTTTTTTTTAAGTAAATGAGCAGCATATGAAAATGTCTACCTTTTAGAAACGAGTTCTGCTAACATGCAATGACTTCTGTAATTTCCTACAGGAATGGCTAATTTGGTAAGGGTTGGCTACCGCAATTCCCTACAGGAATGGCTAATTTGGTAAGGGTTGACTACTGCAATTCCCTTCATGAATGGCTAATTTGGTAAGGGTTGACTACTGCAATTTCCTGCAAGAATGACTAGTAAGGGTTGGATACCGCAATTCCCTACAGGAATGGTTTATTTAGTAAGGGTTGAATACTGCAATTCCCTACATGAATGGCTATAAGGTAAGGGTTGTCTACTTCAATTTCCTACAGGAACGGCTAATTTGGTAAGAGTTAATTTCTGCAATTTAAAACAGGATTGCTGAATTTAATAATGGTTGTATAGTGCATTTCCCTGCAGGAATGGCTTGTATGGTAAGGGTTTACTACTGCAATTCCCTATAGGAATTGCTCATTTGTTAAGAGCGGACCTCTGCAGTTTAAGAACAGTGTCAAACGGAATAAATCAAATACAGACGACGAAATGAAGGATTGCATAATGCCCATTTTTGCATGATGCCAGTTATACATAAGCAGCATTTAAACAATTGTGTATTACATTTTCAACATTGCATGTACTACTATATAGAAATGAGTTTTTATGGAATATTATTTTGACAAATTATAGCATTAATTTTGTTTGGAAATACGCTGTCAGCCTTCAGTTGTTTTAGCAAAAGCTTCAAGATTGCTGGTTGTATACATTGTTGTTGTGCCGTTGTTTTGCCACTTTGGTTCATTAATGTCATTAAATATTTTGATTATCAATAAATAAAATCAAACAGTCAATATCAGGTTTAACAAAAATTTATAAACGAAATCGTTTAATCAATGTAGTTACTTATGTATGTCATGAATATCCATATCACATAAATAATTGTATCTATAAACTGACATACAAAGCATGGGAAAACAGTCAATACCACGTTGAACACTGCATTTAAATCGCTCAAAGTACACTCGATCAAACTGAGATCACGTGACGACAGACTGTGTTGCGACATGTTGACTACAATGACAGTGTACTTCTGACAGCTTGTAATGTATCTCGAATGGGCGCACGAAATACACTCAAATATAATTGTTCTTTGCTCCGAACTGTGTTGACACAATTAATCAAGAACGACATGACATATTACATAGACCTTCAAACCAATGTTATCTGCGCAAAAATCAATGATTTTCTTTTGTCAGAAAAGTACACGTTAATATTCATAAAATGTGCCCAAAGTTAGAGTTACGTAATGACCTAGATTGAATTTGTGGTTCTTATTGATGATAAGGTGACAAAAACTCAGTGTGTGAAATATTGTTCCTAGAATGGCCAGTATGCAATTATTTAGTTATCTAGTGTTAACATGTTAACTGTATTATTGACACAAACATTATTTCTAAATATACGTGGATCAGATATTCAGCGTTTCTTCTAGTTTTGTGTCCCATATTACCGGTAACTCTTTAAATACAGTTAAAAAGAAAGTATTTCCTTCGTTGCACTCTATGGTGTTTATTTTTTAAGTTTGTAAATATAATGCATAATTTGAAAGCAATGTTAAATAAATTGTAAATATACTTTATTATTCGCATATAGACATTTAAAATTATCATGTTATATGCTATGACAGTATTACCTGAGGACATTACAACACCAAATTGTATCACATTTAACTAGACATGAACCTCCCTTGGTAGCACAATACAAGTGCGTACAGATAACAATAATTTCTCTAACATAAATAATCTTAAATACATATGTCTTGAACCAACAAAGCAAGATCATCAACAAATGTCACACGTTAAAAATACCTTTTTGCAAATGTTGTCATACGAAAACATGTAATAAAGTTATAAAGTTCAACACCATTTGTAACAAGTCATACGTGTTTTACCAAGAGCGTCATCAGTTTTTGATTATCGCATTCCTGCATGGTACCAATGTCTTTGACAAAGCCGTCTCAGTATATGCATAAAATGGGCACAGTTTGCTTTTTCGCATACTAAGGACTACCTCTACAAGAGACTTTTTGTGACCCAACTTTACTATTTTTTACCTCCACCGAGAGTAAACTGTGATATTCACACATACTGTTATACTTACAACTGTTTTATATACATTGCTGTACACTTTATAAAACGCGAAATAAACCAATCATTTAGTACGTCATAAACACATAAGCAGTTTTCACGTTTTAAGCATCACTACTTTAATTGCGCATTGTCATCTTACCTGTTTAAGTCTTAAAATCTTCTGTAAAGAAGCAGCGATGACATGGTATTAATCAAGTCACAAGAATTATTTGCACATTCATACCAGCGTAAACAAACAAACATGTACTGACGTGCAAAAAGGACATGCTATATTTCAACGACTACTCGTCTGATAAAAGTATGAATAATGAAAACCTCTATTGAGTTTCTCGTTCAACATAGGTCACGACACGGCATATTTGGATCATACAACAAACCATACAATGTAACGTAATCGAGCAAATATGTAACAGCCTCTGACCTTGAAATGAAGTACATGTTAATCAATACATATAGATGCAATTTGAAAGTGTGCAAAATTGTCATTAAATCTATAGCATAGTTAGCAAGTAATTTATTATTTTTCAAACGGTACCGCTTTTAAAACCGAAAGTAGGAGTTCTATTCGTATACGTCCATTTCGACAAACGCGATTATTAGTTTTAAAGCGCAAAAAGACGGATTTCTACCTTGTAACCACCAGATTTATTCTAATTGGCATAAATAAAATTAAATCTATAGACAAGTTAGCAAGTAATTTATTATTTTTCAAACGATATCGCTTATAAAACCGAAAGTAGGATTTCTAGACGAATACGTCCATTTCGGCAAACGCGATTATTTTTAAGTTTTAAGGCGCAAAAAAACGTATTTTTGCCTTGTTTCCACCAGATATATTCTAATTGGCATAGATAAAATATGTTGCTTATTTATACTTAAATTTACTTTGCCAAATAAGCTGTGTGGCTTAAACTAGAGTTGAACACTGAAGGCACACCACGTCACCAGTTCAAAATTGTGACGTTATGTTTGTGTTAGGAGATACAGCTATTTGCGTATTTGATTGAGCTCCCTGTTTACAACATAAAATGGCAAATTTCACTCAAATCTGTGCTTCAAGTAGAAAGATTGTGATTTTTCTAAACAATATATACATTCCATTCAGATTGGCAAATTGAACATGTTTTGGAAACACTAGCCGTAACATTTTTGATGGAATGCCATAGGATGTCAACTTACTTTTCCACCAAAATTAGTCATCGTATAATAGTTAGCAAGAGCTTTCGTTGCAAGACAAATCGATTAATCTTTCGCTTTCTCACATTCAATTGTACCAAGCCGAAGGCAAATTTCGTTAATTGGAACATGCCATAACTAAATTACAGTTTATACTTGCATTCTATAGTGTGATTGAATATTGTATCCAAAGTTTATGACGTAAAATATGTATTCATCGGTCGAATGATAAGCGTTGACAGAGTTTTAGTGAGAAGCGTTGACAGAGTTTAGTGATAAGCGTTGACAGAGTGTTTATTTGCATTCTTTTTCTTCAGCAAACACGTGCGTCCGATAATGGAAAGAATAAATGCCAATGTCGACTGCGCATGCGCGCGCCTTCTGGAACAATTCAAAGCAAGATGGCTTAGGCAAATAATTAATGCGAGACAGACGAGAAAAGGAAATAAACTTCACATTAAATTATTTTTCTATCTAATCTGTTTTGCTTGTGTCATTCTGCCCAGGCTGTTCTGCTTTATTATCCCCAGTTATTAACGTAACACCGGTGTTTATTTGTGTGTTTCTAAATCATCAATGAGACAGGTGTTTTGTGAGGAACAAGGCTTTATATATGATTTTATTTGTCAGAGTTGGTTTCTGAAGCTGCAAGAAAATATTAAAACTTGCTTCAATGTATTATTACATTATTTTATTTCCTTCTTCGTTGTCATTGTGAGAAAATTGTAAAACTAGAACAAGAGCTATCAGTGTGCCTCAGTCACGATTATTCATTTTTTTTTAAATAACAAAAAAAAGGTACACAACCCTTTACAGATACATACATTGTAAGTCCAGGAGTATTACTATGTGTTTCATGATACACAAAGAAACATGTACTTATTCTATCTCCAATAAACTGAAGTAAATATTAGATTACGTAACCATTTGTTATCATTAAACACTGAAAAAATAAATATATACATGGTAAACATATCCTTGATGTACAAACAAGTTACACGTATACGTTACATATGGTTTATGGTTTATTACACGAAAGCGGATATCTATTATCATTCACTTTACATTTTAATAGCTTAACAAACATGTTTTGGGTGTTATTGGATTCACTCTGCAAATAATGTATTGTCAAATGCAAACCGCTATGTACATGTAAGATCAATCAAACAGATATTTGTCGACAAAAATATTTAAACCAATACAATCACTGACATTGACAATTTAAAGACCATTGATTCCACGTTTCCTCATACGGAATTTGAACACTTGCGAACTATTTCACTTCCGAATCAATTTAGTGACGCTGAACGCATGTCTTTTCAGCTGACACCAACGGCGCGTTCAGAGCCCAGTTCTAAGCCTAGGAGCCCACCCTGACGTGTTGGAGCCCATGTGCATACTCCCATCAGGCAGTAATGGGCCTACTGAGGAATGTTAAGACATGCCGTGACATCCGGACTTAAAATGTATGTACACTGATCGATGCGCGGCCCAGGTTACGTGGCATGTTCGATATCACTTAAGAACGTGTCATAATTTTTAAATATAGAAAACATAAGAAGACTCGCCTTGTTTAAACTTCTCTGCCCCACATTAAAATGTATAAGTTTTATTTTATAACGTATTATTTCGTCTGTAATTTTCACGTTCAAATACGTGTTTGGGACTTATGGAGATATCATAATGGTAAGTTATGTCTGAGTCAATAACAGAACGGGCGCTGTCCGATTTTAACGAATGGTAAAGAATCGGTTAATTTTAAGCAGAATTCAACAAACTCCGGTCACAAATGCAAGCTGTTGCCGGACAATGTTCGATGACTGATACGTGAAACCAGCCGTTTGAGAGACGGATGGCGACCATCGGATGACCGGATGGCGCCCGTGTGCTTTATATGAGATTAGGACGATCGCCGCACGTGGCTGCAGATTACAAGTGAAGGTGAGTCAATAGATCGCCGATGGTAAAAAACGAGGGCCGTTCGATACCTATACAAGCATGGTTCCCTGACGACAACTGTTCATTGGTCGTTGCCTTTCGCGGAAACTGAAGCGCCAGAACTTTTACCGCATGGTCGCCGTCGACATTTGACGATATTCTAAAATAGAACAATCGTACGGCCACTGGCTGATCACAGCAAACATCGTTGATCTATCGGTCGCGTCCGAGCGACACGCTCCATATTTTTTATTGAATGTGTCAGTCCATAATAAGTCTATGCAATATGGCGAAACCTTATCTTTAAATGTTATTGAAAATACAAAAAAGAAGTTCCTATCATAATATTTGTTTGATATCAATTATGGATATTTTTTATCAATTACCCACTCACCAGATTGTAAAACATAGAGCATAAACGACGGAGATGCATTTACTCTGCTCGAGTCGTCAACTAGGCGCGTGAGTCTGGCGTCATGTCAAGCATAGCACCGCGGGTACATTCGGGAGGGCCTGTAAAACCGCGGGAAAACCCATCAAACCGGCCGAAAAGAAGATATAAAACATATATTAGATAAATTGTACACACATGAAAGGATAACATAAATCATTTCGGTGTTCTGTTTAAGATCTCTGTTGTTTTTTGTCTAGGGCTTTTTAACGGAAGCATCTGTTTGATTTGTATTGATGCTCGGCGGTATGAATGATAAAATATATATATTTCCGTGCAGAAGACATAACACAGTATTGTATGTTTAAAAGAATAAACTAAATTAATATCATTTTAAGTTCAAATATTTACAACTATTTTTGATGCCGCTTATCAGATCCTATAATGAGAAAATTAGAATAAACCTATTTATATCATTGGTCTACAAATTCAGTTGCAGCAAAATCCGGATTCGCATTTTGTAAGATAAGGGACCTTCTTAAATAAGAATGTCGAGGTAAACTGTTTCAACAAAAGTCTTCATACTTTAGAACAATACAAAGAAAATGCAATAGCGGCGGTGCTTTGTGATGCAGAAAAGGGTGCTTTAACATGCGTTTCAATAGTTTTTATTTATTTTGGCCTTTATCGACTGAAAAAGTGGTACGGCCATGGTCGCATCCCCCACGACCGCCTCGCGATATTGCCCTCATACAATGCCTAATATTTTGAATAAACTATAGGCATTTACATCTTCAAATACAATACTACCTATACCATAAACACAATTTAGAGATTTGGCACACAACAGTCACAAAAAAATTGTATATCCTTAATAATGAGGGTCAGTTACCTAAATATTGACTATCGTTAACTGGGCTCATGTAGACAGCACTACAATATTTGTCCATCTGAAGTACTAGTATACAACTGATGACATAAATAAATAGTACTAGTAATGATGACGTAAATAAATAGTACTAGTAATTACAGTTAACATTATTTCTAAACGTCCTCTTGATATGCTGCAATGTATGAATACATGTATATAGAATAGACAATATATATTTGATGACCTTTTTATATTTTAATTAATTACATTTTTTATAAATCTTATGTAAATCAAATAAGTCAATCAAGCGTAACTACTTATGAAATCTCCGTCAACTTGGACACAGAAACTCACGCAATTTGTTTGATTAGACTATCTTTAATAGTTTNGGGGGGGGGGTGGGGTGGGGCATTGAGCCTAATATTTGTCTTCGTCCGAACTGTCACGAGTCTAGTTAGTTAATTTGGTAAGAGTGCTAGGGCACACTCCGGGTAAACTCATTATGCAGCCTCAGGCGCGGAAGGAAACTTCGAAATACACACACACACCAACTGAATGTATTTTTCAGTGGTATTGTTATACTTCAGAACGACTCTGACGTCACACCGCCGAATGTCAACTCACGTCTTGTGCATGCCCTACTGGTGCGTCAATAATTCAAAACTTGTCGATTTATTCACTTTCGCCTGTTAGATTGATTTCAAGAAGCATAGCTGCCTTAAGGAATAGCGAGCATTATGATTTCCGACGGATCCACCGCGCTCATCTACGCTCAACCGTGCCATATCTTCTCTTAAATGGATGCTTTCCGGAAGTTCACATTTTGGCGGAAAATCCCGTCTTTTGCATACGCAAATGCAACGCTGAACCATGTTATTCGTCTTTTGAATTTTCAACGACATTAATAGTGTTTACATGGTATGTGATTCGCAAAGAATTTTCAATAGGTCAGCTTGTTTTTTTATTATCCTGCCCCCACCCCACACCCCCGATAAAAACACACATACTAAACAAAACACGTGTTTAATCGCCACTTAAACAGATTGATGTTTAGAAAGAAAAAAAAATTATTTAATGCCTTTTATCTTTTTAAGGGTGATTTAAACACGATAATTTACAGTTTCAAACAGTGGCAAAAGAATTTAGTGGAAATTATACAAATGTACAGTTTTTTATTAGTGCAAATACGAAATGACGTTTTTTTGACGTCATGACTTCATAATTCCAGCGTAGTTCTCGGGTTTATTTCTTGTTTAATCTAACTTAACTGTATATAAATTCCACAAGTTTACTAGATTCATGTGACATTAAATAAAATGAAAATGCGTTTTTTTTTTTTTTTTTTTTTTTTTTTTTTTTTTTTTNTATATATAGATTATCGACTTTCTTCACTCGTGATTATATAAAATAAATATGTATTTTTCTGGTCACTCGTGAATTAAAATCAACCATCTACCAGAATCAAATAAGTATTTACAATTTATTTATCTTTAAAAATCAGGGTGAAAACGGACATTTAATTTGTTTAAAATATTAATTTCCAACAAGTTTTCGTTGAAGATTGCGTATATTATGAAATAAAGTAGATGCAAGTTTGTAGAAGTATAATAAGAGTTATTTAATATAGTGTACCGAGTTTGCATTTTTTAGATTCCGTAACTGAAATAAATCAAGGGAGGATACCAACTACACAAACTCTTGAAGTTTGTCTCGGTTGTTTGTTTCCCTTAGGCGACCAATATATATAATCCGTTTCAACAATGATTACCGAAAAAAATGCCCAAAGCCTTTGAAGTTATTTCAAGAATAACTAGAAATAACGATTTCAGCATTTGCTTGGCGTTCATTTTATTTCTGCCATATTGCTTAGTAACGCCAAATCATACGCTAGTATTACTGAACTATTAAATAATGTATTGTTAATAATAGTTAAGTATCAAAATTTTCGTAGTTTTAAAAATATATTCAAATATATTTACGGCACTCAAAATATATACTAGTTGGGAAAATCTGAAATAATTAAAATAGCAAGACAACACGTTCAAAAATATTGCCTTCGCCTGGTTTAAACGCTTTATTAGTTTACCGATTATAATTGCGGATTATCCATTTACGAACCGAATATTTGTCCCTGTCATAGGTGCTATTTCACTTGGTGGAATATAATGTAGACATACTTTTTTGAAACCTATAACAAGTTTTAGTTGTCATTTTGTCACTCTTCAAACAACTCCATTCAATAACTCAGAAGCAGGTTATTTCCTTTATTTTGTATCGGTTGTGGTTGTGCTGTTTCATTTTATGATGGAACCGAGCTGGATCGACAAACGTTGTTGTTTCTTTTCGAAAACATGTAGCAAAATAAAAAGAAAACACGCAATTATTCCTTTCGCATACATGAATATGATTTTTTTTAAACTTAATCGTATTTTAGTATGCATATATTGTTAGGTTTGCGAATGATCGCATTACGCTTTTGATTTTGGAAGTGTTGTTCGAATCTGATTGGTTGAAAGCCCGATCCAGAATCCAGGTTCTATTCGAAGCTATAAAAAGCTTTAAAAGGCGGACAGAACAGGAACAGAATCGGCTGAGGCTGACCGGTTAGCGCATTGTTTTGTACACGCGCTTCTCAGTTAGGCGACCCGGGTTCAATCCTTGTCATTTCGCATGTGATTTAGGTTGGCGGTAATCGTACCGGACAGGTGAGGTTACCTCCACGTACTCTGGCTTCTTCCCAGAGCAAAAGAAGACAACGCAATTGAAAATATATCAGCAAAAACGAAAAAGCTTAATATTGCAGCTATTATTTAACATTCGTCCCAACGTTCGAGAATCACATTTCTCTTAACTCTTGAAAATCCACACATCGTGAACCGAGAAATGAATTAATGTTTAACAGTAATGTCATGCAAAGCAGAGGACTGCATATCTTCAACCGATGAAAAAAGTGTAGCGTATAAATTGCCGGTTTCTTTCTCAGAATTTTCAATATATCTCTTTAACTCGGCGATGGTCCAAATGCATATCTGTAAAATAAATGTGAAGGTAATTAAATGACCACATACCTTCATGTTGATAGATTTTATAACGCTTATGAATAAGTTACATTTTCTCTCCAATAAAAGAAATACACAGTACCTGCTGGTATCGTTCGAAACAACGCTTAACCCTAGTCACGCCTTTCTTCTCCTCTATCGTTTTGAAACCGGCGTCACTGCCACAGGTTTTAGAAAGATGTTTTATTTTACTTGACGTGTCCTCCCACATTCTTATGAGGGAAAGTCTCCTGATTGACTTGCGTAAGGTCGATGGTTCTACCCAGATGCTTGATCGAGCCCTGATGGGAATTTCAGTATGTGGTCTTCCTACATCACTTATAAGCCGGGCATCGTAAAATAACTTAGATAATGTTGACACGATATTATACCCTACACAAACAAATATGTTCGTATTTTGCTATGTCAGTAAGCGGTATCGAATTAAACAAAACTGGGTCTAGTGTCACACTGAGCTGTCGATTTATGGGTTAATGAACCATTTTCATGTCTAATTACAAGTTGCTTTCTTTTTAGAACTTTTAGAACTTCATCTTCATCTTATCGTGCATCAGTAATCGTTCTTAGATATAACAGATGGCTAAGAAAAAACTGTTTTTTACGAAATTCTGTTCGAAAAACTCAGAACGATATGTTTATCCCTTTGTCAAAATGCTTAGTAGGTGCTCCAACAAAGAAAAAAATCTCAAGTATACAGTCAGGAAAATTTATTCAAAGTTACATATTAAAGCATTAGCATATATTTGTGTCTTTGTATCTGTATGCATATACACACTTTGTTATTTCATTGTTTTCTGAGTGTAAATACAAATAAAGTGACTCATGAGCCCGAGTGTATTAAACTGTTTAGTTCTCTGTTTAAAAAGGTTGAAAATGTGACCATGTCACTATTATAAAAATATAGTTCATCGTATCTTAGATAATTGCTAATTTAAAGCGACTGTAAATTGATTTTATCATACCACTGCATTGATATCTGACTGATATAACGTTGCATGATATATTTTGTTATATCATGTTCAACAGGAAGTTCTTATATCAGTCGATGTGTCATAAGTAAGCAATATTTTATTGTAAAAATGTATCAGATTCATCAAAACAAACAATTTGATACCAAGATGTATTACATTCAATCCACAGAAAGCAACACAAACAGCAAAAAAACGTATTTTCCAAATATTAAAAACGAATGTGTAAATGATGATGACGTCGTGTTTAACAGGAAGCTGTTAAATCAGTCGATGTTTGGATGTGAGTTATTTTACTCGGTCTGATCTATAAAGTCATCATTTTTAGTAAAATAAAATCAGATTCAACAAAACAAGCAATTTGATACCAGGATGTTATATAATTATCCTATTGCAAGATGAAAATCGATTGTACATGTGTATAACAAAAATCGTATACACTTGAGCTCTATACTACATCGCTATTTTTAGATCACACTCGGGTTTTTCCAAAAATTTACGGAAGAACAAAATCGTCCAAAAATGCGATATTTGATAATTATTAATGGAAAAGGGGAGGAAATAATAGGATAAATAGAATATATTGTGAGTTTTGGACAATGATCAAGTTTATCATGCGAGTCTTTGAAACATGGTGGCATGATTGACAGCGAAATCCTCATTCCCGCTAAAAATGCAGCGTCGTAGCGAATTTAATTCATTATTTCTTTTAAAATGGGGACTTAGAGAGAGGTGTGATAAAAAGAAAAACAGGTAACTGCCTGATCTTTTTGTACTATATCAGGCTCGGCACGAATACAATAACGGCTCGGCAAGCCTCGCCGGTATATTATTCTAAGCCTTGCCTGATATATTACAAAAATATCAGGCAGTAACCTGTTATTCTCTATGTATCAACAGACGACAATTGTAAATTATTGAAAATGGCAACAATACATTTGACAGAAAACATTTGGACAAAGGAAAAGTTGCTTCTAACAAGCAATGTTCTCGCTTTTTAACAATGGTTTATAATAACTGCTGCTATATAAGTGTTAAAACAAAGATATATGTGGGTTATTATACGAGAGAAAACTAAAACATATGGCTGACGATGTTTTGGAAACGTTTGAAACTGATGTTGCTTTTTTACATCGTGACTAAAGGATAATATGATCAATAATTGGCTTAATCATTCTCCTTCTCTTAAAATGTTTTCAATATCTACGACGAATCGGATACTTTATTGTTCTTGCAACCTTTGCAGCAACACCCTGCTATGCAGCAAAGCGCGGATCCGAGCCACGTCATAACCATCCCCACTAAACCAAGAGCCGCGGCCGCCAGAAAACACGGACACATCATACATCCTCGACCGTTTTCATCATCAGACTTCTTATGATGGCAAAGATCATTTAGCACCACGGCACAATGCCCTGCTCCGTACACACAAAATAAGCAAGGATACTTAAAACACGCCTTCGGGGCTGTCTTGCAGTTATCCTCGGCCATTTGTAAACACCCATCGCTGTTACATCCTGCAAAAAACATCGTATGATTTAGTTTAAACTCATTTATTTTACATCGGTTTCTAATACAATAATACAATACTAACACCGAATACGGATTGTTTTAAAGATATTTTAAGTTGGCTGAAAATTGGGAAACAGGAGTTGAACATTCAATACCTGAAAAGGATTATAAAACTAACTGGCAGTATATAAGACATTAAGTGGTAACCGATCAAACTAATCGGTGGCCACTTAATTCAATATACACTGCCAGTTGGTTTGTGAAACCCTATTTAGGTACTGAGCTCCTAATTCCCAATTTTTAGCCAACTTCACGGACCTGGAAAAAAGAATGTAAATGGTTGTAATGAATGGTTCAGGCGTTCAGAAAGAAACACTTTCTCTTTTTTTATCCAGCTTCAAGATTAGCTTGTGAATACTCCAGTGGTCACGATTTTAGTCAAGTCTTCATAAAATTTGGTCAGAATGATTGTCTCGGACGAGTTCGAAAGTGGTTCACGTGGGGTTAAAAACTAGGTCACTGGTTTAAATAAGAGGAAAACCTTGTGAACACCCATAGATGTCACATTTCTCATACCATCTTTATGAAACTTCGCAAGAATCATTGTCTTGACAAATTCTCGAACGAGCTCGAAAATTGGTCACTATGTAAATAAAAGGAAAACCTTGTGAACACTCTAGAGGTATTCATATTCGCCAAATCTTCATGAAACTTGGTCAGAATGATTATCTTGGTGATATCTCACACAAGTTTGAAAACGGGTCATGTCGGTTGAAAACAAGGTCACTAGGTCAAATCTTAGACAAATCCTGTTGACACTAGAGGCTACATTTTTAGCTCAATCATCATGAAATGGGGTCAGAATGGAAATCGTCATGAAATGAGACAAACCGTGTGCGCTCTAGTTGTCCAATCATAGTGTGTGTTTCAATGAAATCAAACAATCCTATGATCACTCAGGTGAGCGATCCAGGACCATTACAGTCATCTTGATTTTTTTGATTTTTTTTATTGATTTTTTTATTTATTTATTGATTTATTTATTTAATTTTATTTATTTATTTATGTTTAGCTATTTTAGCAATTTTAGCAATTTTATTTATTTATTTATTTATTTATTTATTTATTTATTTATTTATTTATTTATTTATTTATTTATTTATTTACAAGAAGTTTACAAGAAGACGGCTTTATTTACAAGAAGTTTACAAGAAGACGGCTAATTGGGAAAAAAACAAATGAACTTCCCGCTTGTCAAACACTTGAAATATTGCTTAAATGTAATTCGATACTTTTAACTGTAGCGGCATGAAGCTTCCTGGCTCTTTTCCAAATCGACTATAGCACAATTTGAAAAGTTTGATTTATATGATGTTTTGCGCTGTTTTTCACAATGTTTCATTCAATTTGAGGCAACATTACACTTAACTCCGTCGTACCTGGTACGAAATGCACCAGACGACTTTCAATCATATTTATGAAAGTCAAAAACAGCTATTTACAGGTGCTGGTTTACAAAATATTCGCTATTGAAAACTTGTGTCAAAATGAGAAATTGCTCATTGTGAGCAATTTCTCATTTTGTCTTATAACTTTCAAATGTTGTCTGATGCAAACCGCAAAGAAGCGTCTGCAAGCACCAAAGATTTAACAATAAGACTTCAACCCATCACCGACCGTAACGAGATTTAAAAAAAATCATTCGACTTAAGAAATTATTGTGGGAAAGGAGAAATTGCTAAACAAATTCTCCTTTACCGACAATAATGTCTTCCCTACCGAAACAATTTGTTCGTATTATTGTACAATTTAAGTCAATTTCGTAAATAACACACACACACAAGACATATCGATCTGGTATTTCATATATCAACCGCATTTAAAACACATTTAAAGGAAGGTATTTTACAATATATTATACAAAATAGTTTTAACTTATTTATTCTACATCAATTGGCAACCAGTTCTTAAATACGTATGTTATTTCATTTTGATTCTCATTCCTGGATACATTTTGTACATCACCCGTTATCGCGTTGAAAGTGGCTAACTAAAAAGAATCGCACGGTTGACACCGCTCATCACATGATTCGAGCTTACGACCTTCATGTCCCGTGGCCGAGATTTTAACTCTGGATCCTTGTCCTCCACAAAGAAAGATATTGGTCTCACCATGAACAATTTCGCTATATAAGATTAAGTTAGATGTCGGTTTATAGTCTTGTTTATGTTGTGCGTATTCACACACCTTTGACATTTGTGTCGTGTTCTGAGAAAACTGGGCATAATCCTTGAGCGTAAATTGTCATCCCAGATTAGCCTGTGCAGTCCGTACATGCTAATCCGGGACGACATTTTCTGCTTTTATAGAATTTTTCGTTTAAATGATGTCTATTCTTAGCGAAAATCCAGTTTAGGCGGAAAGTGTCGTCACTGATTAGCCTGTGCGGACTGCACAGGCTCATCTGGGACGACACTTTACGCACATGCATTATGCCCAGTTTTCTCAGAACACGACTCATTTACCTCCCCCAACATTGGGTTGTAATTCGGCCGTTAAGAGATTGCGCACGATGTAGACACAACACACTGCCTTATTCGCTCACGTGTGCCAATTTATATACTTGGGTGGAGAGGGGCAACTGTGGGATGCATTTTTTTTATCAGGATTCGAACCCGAGATGCTCCAATCCCAAACGGACATCGTACCACTGGACCGTACTTGTATCACAACGATCTCAAATGTCGTCTGTTTTGCAAATTATTGTATGTAGAGACAAAAGGCAATATCAGCAGATATTGCATTAACAGACAGGTACCTTCTAGCACTCTTCTAACAGCTTCTTGACATATTGTACTTGCAAAAGCATTCACCAAACAACCTTGATTGAAAAGACAATGTTGAAGCATTTTGCTGATTTTTCTCGCAAAGAAGGACCACAAATATAGTAACAATAGTGGAGATTACATAAATAAAATGTTTTCCAATATGTGTCTTGTTCTGAGAAAACTGGGCATAATGCTTGTGCGTAAATTGTCATCCCAAATTAGCCTGTGCAGTCCGCTGTAGAAATGTGCCTTGCCCAAGGACACTCCATCACGACTGGTGCAGGCGGGAATCGAACCCTGGTCTCCCGGATGAGAGTCCAGCGCCTCAACCATTCGGCCACGGAGGACCCGCTTTTATAATAAAGGTTTATACTTGGGCGCATATAATAAAACGATTAGTTAAACACTTCCCTTTCTGTTCCACGAAATCGGTAATATACATATTTACGATAATCTATATACACATTTATGAATTTTCAATAAGACGGCTCGTTGGAAAAGGTAAAATAAATTATGAAAGTTTAATCACTTTAGTTTTCAAGACATGGAGTCAAGATTTGGCGTCTGATCCCTCCCCCTCCCTGCCTCCCTCCCTGCCTCCCCCCCTCCCTGCCTCCCTTCCTGCCTTTCTCCCTCCCTCCCTCCCTCCCTCACTCCATGATTATTCTAAGTTGCAAGAACTTGTTGACAGCCATTGTGTGAATACGTTAGAGTATGATTGGCAATTTAAAGAAGAATTGCTCGCGTGACTCATGGAGTTGCTGATGAGAGTCTGTTGTTTATTTGTCATAAACTTCAACTTTGACCTAGTGACCTGAAAATCAATAAGGGTCATCTGCCGGTCAAGACCAATGTCCTTATGAACTTTCCTGATACAAGGCCTAAGCGTTCTTGAGTTATCATCCGGAAATCATTTTACTGCTTCAGGTCACTGTGACCTTGAACTTTGACCTAGAGTCCTGAAAATCAATAAGGGTCATTTGCCGGTAATGACCAATGTCCTTATGAACTTTCCTGATACCAGGCCTAAGCGTTCTTGAGTTAACATCCGGAAACCATTTTACTGCATCAGGTCACTGTGACCTTGAACTTTGACCTAGAGTCCTGAAAATCGATAGGGGTCATCTGTCGGTCATGACCAATGTCCCCATGAGCTTTCCTGATCCTAACCCTAAGCATTCATGAGTTATCATCCGGAAACCATTTTACTGTTTCAAGTCACTGTGACCTTGACCTTTGACCTTGAGTACTGAAAACCAATAGGGGTCATCTGTCAGTCATGACCAATTTCCATATGATCTTTCCTGACCCCAGGCTTAAGCGTTTTTTGAGTTATCATCCGGAAACCATTTTACTTTTTCGAGTAAATATGACCTTGAACTTTTACCAAGTGACCTGAAAGGCAATAGGGGTCATCTGCCGGTCATGACCAATGTCCCTATCAACTTTCCTGATCCCAGACTGAAGCGTTCTTGAGTTATCATCCTGAAACAATTTTTACTGCTTCGAGTCACTGTGACCTTGAACTTTGACCTAGTGACCTGAAAATCAACAGGGGTCATCTGTCAGTCATGACCAATATTCCTCTGAACTTTCCTGATCCCAGGCATAAGCGTTCTTGAGTCATCATCCTGAAACCATTTTACTGCTTCGAGTCACTGCGACCTTGAACTTTGACCTAGTGACCTGAAAATCAACAGGGGTTATCTGCCGGTCATGACCAATGTCCCTATGAACTTTCCTCATATCAGGCCTAAGCGTTCTTGAGTTATCATCCGGAAACCATTTAACTGCTTCAGGTCACTGTGCCCTTGACCTTTAACCTAGTGACCTGGAATTCAATAGGGGTCATCTGCCAGTCATGATCAATATACCTATGAACTTTCCTGATCCCAGGCCTAAGCGTGCTTGAGTTATCACCCGGAAACCATTTGGTGGATGGACCTACCGACGGACCGACGGACCGACGGACCGACCGACATGTGCAAAACAAAAGACCCCCTCTCCTACGAAGGGGGCATAACAATGTATTACAAATACCATTAAACATGTGCTCGACAAGCGTAACATATACATTTCCACTGTTAAAAATATGTCACTACATTTTGCCATTTAAAGAATTTTTGTCAACTTCGTTCATGATCACAAAATGTTATTTAGCCTAAATATTGGCATATATTGAGCCTTTGTTAGTACAAATGAATTAACATATTAAGATACTTTTTCAATACCAGAACGCAAGATTAACACATTTACAAGCGGATAGCAATTAACCATGGCGGATCCAAGGGGGAGGGGGCGGACGCGGCGTACATCAATCCGTATTACGTTTAAACTATGCACTTTTTTGGCATTATAAGAAGGTACTTTGATGAAAGTACATAAGGCGTGACATGCTNCCTAACCAGAAATCCTGGATCCACCCCTGTTAACCCCTGCCATTTATAAAAGCCCCGGTAGTTATAAACAGTGAAAATTAGACATGCTCATATTCATTTCACAGATACGGATCATTAAATCACTTATTCAAAAGAAAATGTAAGCTGCGTGGGTATGTCTTGGTTTGTTCTAAATGTAAAACTTAGACCACCGCTATCAAGATTGGGAATATAATCCGCAAGTGTCAAAGGCAGATCAGATCATAAGACATATCTATTTTCTACTTAAATAACAGAACAGAACAAAACGAATATTTTATTCACTTAAGTATAATACAGATCATCGTGATTCATATTATAAGACATTCATACAGGCTCGAAAAAATAAGTAATTACGATATTAATACAGTATGCGTAAGAGTGTTGTGTGTTCATATAAACAATGAACGATCGTATCAGACGGTTTTGACTTTTGGACCGATTGCACGCTTAAGTGTTTGATGCGAAACCGTATGATACGATTCGTATCATACGGTTTACGATTCGTATCATACGGTTTCGGATCAAACGGTTTATAAACCGTATGATACGGTTCTAGCTTAACCGTATGATACGATTCAGACTTTTGTACCTGTCCGTACACCATTGTATCATACGTGTTTGCGTAAACCTATGGTGTATAAACCGGTTCAAAAGTCTGAATCGTATCATAAGGTTAAGCTAGAACCGTATCATACGGTTTATAAACCGTATGATACGCTTTGAACCGTTTGATACGCTTATAAGACTTTTGGACCGGTTCGTACGTTAAACCGTATGATCCGAAACCGTATGATACGAATCGTATCAGACGGTTTATGACGGGTATTATTCAATGGCCAATTTATTGCGCCGTTTAAAAAAAGATTTATTCAGTGTAAACCGAATGATACGGTTTATATGGTGTACGGACAGGTCCAAAAGTCTGAATCGTATCATACGGTTTAGCTAGAACCGTATCATACGGTTTATAAACCGTATGATCCGAAACCGTATGATACGAATCGTATCAGACGGTTTATGACGGGTATTATTCAATGTATTATTCAATTTAAAAATAGAATTATTTAGTGTAAACCGTATGAAACGGTTTACGCTAAACCGTATGATACGAATCGTAAGCTATGGTGTACGGACAGGTCCAAAAGTCTGAATCGTATCATACGGTTTAGTTAGAACCGTATTATACGGTTTATAAACCGTATAATCCGAAACCGTATGATACGAATCGTATCGGCCGGTTTATGACGGGTATCATACGGTTTCGCATCAAACAGTTAGGCGTACAATCGGTCCAAAAGTCGATACCGTCTGATACGATCGTATCAAACGGTTTAGACTTTTGGACCTGTCCGTACAGCATATTATACGAATCGTATATTGTATGATACAATAATCTTTAATTGTCTCCCTTGACATATGAATCGATACATGTCCGCGATAGTGTAAGATATTCGCCCGAAGTATCAATTTCAAACATCATGCAGGATCGGATACAGTGATAAAACATATATTTGATGAACCATAGCTGTCCATCTTGCCATGTACAATTGTCTACAAATCGGACTAAAGTATTGACTTTTTAATATTTACCCTCGAAGAAACTCATTTATTACTGGAGTCGTTGATGCATGGCAAGGTAACTGTCCGATCATATTTTACATTTAACCCATTTATGCCTAGTAGACTCTCCCATCCTTCTTAATTGGAACAATTTATTTCCAAAATTAGGGATGTCTAGTATATTTATTTCTTTATTTAAAATATTTCTTACAGAAGAAATTTCTGTTAGAAATATTCTAAATATAGAAATAAATAAACTAGACAAAATATACTAGATTTATGCAAACAGCGCAGACCCTGATGAGACGCCGCATCATGCGGCGTCTCATCTGGGTCTACGCTGTTTGCCAAGGCCTTTTTTCTAAACGCTAGGCATAAATGGGTTAAATTGGNTTTTTTTTTTTTTGCACAATATATTCAACACATGTTCATGTACCAATTTGGTGTTTGTGTGTCGTAGGAATAGATATCGTTGCGGGAAATTAAAATGAAATATATTGTGACACAAACAAAAATAAAAAAAATAGCATTTTGTATCTTATTAAATCTATGTTACCAGACCACACCTAGCATTGAAATTGTGGCTATTGCTATAAGGAACACTGATTATTTATGGGGTAACTTTATTTTATGAAACACTTAACGACATTTTCGTTTATATTGAGCGTTATATGGGCTTTAACGTTTGTAGTAAGTTATTTTTTATTTTCCTGATGAATGGTGAAGTTCAAGCCCGGATAAGCTGTGTTATGTCCAAATTAACCCGTTGACTTGTGATTGTGACATAACCCTTTGGCTAGATATAAGGTCTTCAGTGCAAATTGCAATCTATAAGTGCTGATCAGTTTCTGATGAAATATTTAAAATGGCTCGGTGAAGGATGAAGTCACATACTATGAATATAAAAATATGCAAACATTAACTGAAAGGTTTTCCTGCAAAATGAACTGACCGTATAAAATAATCTCATTTATTATGGAATTGTATATTTATGAAGAATAGTTATAATCAAATACATGCATGCACTTCTTTGTCGCAATCTGTAAGAAGGAATGTATATGTCCCCTTTTGAAAAATATTGCATATATAAGTCGCTCTGGCGGTCTGTACGTCTAATCGAGTGTCCGGTTATCCGTCAAAACATGAATGTGTCATCTATAACTTCCGCACATTTTGATGGATTTTAAAAGACATAGGACAATGTATCGCGTGTAAAACTTGTGTTCCTACCTCAAGGGTAAAGGTCATACCTAGGTCAAAGTCACAGGTCATTGTTAAGGTTTACATGTCAAATTAAGTCATAAAAAGTGTTGAGATTTCCTGTTTCAGTCGTAGCTTTGCCTTCCATTGATGAATTTTGATATAAATTTGAACACTTGCTAACCATCATAAGTCGTTGTGGCGCGTGGAACACTTGTCTGCTGACCTCAAGGGTCTAAGTCACACTTAGAGGTCAAAGGTAAATACGGTCATAAAACTGCTTTGTAGAGCTTTGTGACAAAATTGGAGTGTGGAGGCATCCACTGACAGACCAAAAGAAAAGGACAACTGGATACCTGTTATATTTCTACTAAAATAACAATACTTATCATGTTTCAACAACAGTGAGATCTTCGAAATCAAATCTTTATACCGACAGCATGGGTGTGAAGACCCTGTAAAGGTACAAGATAATGAAATAAGTCTGTTTTGTCAAATTTTTGGGAAATTGTTAAGTAAAATATATTGAACAATGGGGACATTTTTTTCTTCACTGAAAGGAAACAAATATTTTCAGTTTTAAATCATCTATTTTTCATAGATATTTTTATTGTTAAACACGCAAATCTTTGCAAACTCAAATATTGTATTGCAAAATTACACATTTTAATTCTGTTCAAAACATGATTTGGTAAATCATACATTTACAAAGAAGTACGAATACAAATAATACCGTTATTTTTTTATTCATTCGGATTTGTGTTGCAAAGATGCAATATCTAAATTGAATTATTGCAAGTGCAGGTATTAATGAAACAATTGGAATCAAGGACAATGTGAGTATCTAATTCAAAGTATGTATATTTGAAAAAAAGAGTGGACGATTATCCGTTTTTTTGGCAGATACATCACAGTTGATACATGTTTAGAAGCTAAGACACCATTTTTGTGATCATTATGAATGAAAATATGCATTAAAGGTTTGTGTTGAATAATTATGAATGTAAAAAAAATATACGTATGTACATGTATGTAGTTTTCGGTACGCACAATATCAGGTTTGCCATATCCACCTTACCGCACCTGGTCGGACAAATTTGACCGCGGCACACTGTACTCTTCGGCAGCTTGTCGTATAGCAACAGCACAAACAACAAGATTGAGAATCACCTTAAAATATGTCCGTTTTTAGTTGTACGACATAATTTCAATTGAACGCAAACGTTAGAAATGTAAGCCAATTCAAGGGACTATACTGCGAAAGTATTATGGTTATTGTAATCATTAATTGTTTCCCTTGATATAAGAATCGAAAATGTCCGCGATTGTCTTTGATATTCGCACAACGTATCATTTTCAAACATCATGCAGGGATCCAATACAGTGATAAAACAGCAGAACGGCTGCTTTGTGCCGCCGTCCGTGCAACGTCCATGCCGAGACAGGTATTTTTCGACGTTTTATACCATTTATTACTTGTATTAATGGTTTAAATGCCGCTCACTTTCCAACCATATCTGCAAGAAAGTGATTAGCGTTTATTTCGTATTAAAATTCGCTTTATCTCTCGACTTTACTCGCTGCTTATTTTCTTGTTGTAGTTGTATTTAGGTCACCCCGCCAAGAAATTTCGCAGCGAGTTAAGTCAAGATATATAGCGAATATTAATACAAAATAAACGATTATGACGTTCTTGTTGATATGGCTGAAAAGTGAGCGGCATTTTTGCAAAAAATATAAAAGAAATGATGGGTATAAAATGGCAAAAAAATACCTGTCTCGACATTGACGTCGCCATCTTGTTTGTCACAATAGTACCACCCCCTCCCCCTGCTTATACCTGTTTTATATCTAAAACAAATATTTAATGTAAATGTTAAAATATCAGAAGTATTTTCACGCAAAAGAACCATTTCAATATCTTGAAAGTCTGATACTCGAAAGTCAAAATGCAGCATGTATTGTAAAGGCTTAATGGCTGTGTCAATGCGGTATGTTTGGGTATTAATAATTGTCAGTGATTTAAAATCCTAGATGTTCCAAATAGCACCGCATTCCAAATGTAAAGACAAAGAGCAAAAGAAAAAGAACCTTAACCTTCGATATTTTTTTTTGAAAATCATGGTCATCTTTTTTCAAATCTAAACAGCAAAATAATTTCTATGATCCTACGAATTCTCTTGATACTTTGATGACATTAATTTCATGATACACGCCCCTTTTGGTATTGATCATGAACTTGAGGATCTAAATCTTCATAGGCGTCTTATTTTTCATCCATGTAACCACTACGGCATTTAAAATGAGTGTTTGTAAAAGCGTTATTGGGCGGAAACAAATCTAGCCACAATTACTTGCGCTTTGACCTCAAAATAAATATACATATTCTTTACTTCAAAGTTACCAGCATATTAATCAGAATAGTAGTTCAAATCTTTCTCTACATATTGTGAAGGCAACTACGTCTTGATAAACTCTCGTGTGATCTTAATATTTGGCCTGGTGTTAATACTTTACAAATGTGCATGCTACTAGGTCATAGTGTTGTCATTAAATAAAACTGACACTTATGTCCTTTTATAAATCCCTTTAACCTTGCCCTTTGACTGGGTGACTTAAAAAAACAATAAGCGTTTGCCGCGTTTTACCTTTCTTATAAGTAAACACTATCCTTATTTGCATGACCTGAGGTCAAAGTATTCTCAATATTACATGATAACAAATTTACTTTGACTAGTCTCCGTAACCGTGACCTTTGACCTAAAAATGCATTGGCGTCATCCTTTCCTTCAATGTTACCATGTAGCGTTATTCAATCTGAACAATGACGCTAACGCATAGATAACAGTTTCTAATTTATTTTGCTCCATAAACAATGTCCAGGCCCAATTTAAACACTTTCCAATGTCCAGGTCCAAATCCAATAATTAATCAACAAATTACAAGCGAACCCCTAAAGGGGGCCTCGCCCAATACTGCAAGAACGAGCGTTATTACATCTTTGCCTGTGTGCGTGAAACTTTTCTTGCTACCAACCAAGTGACACCTTATATAGCAGTTAGACAGACAGTAATATGTAATATCATGAAAAAGCCACCTAAGCAATAGATAACATGGGGAAGATAGCTGGGTAAAGTTATACATAACTGGCCCACCAGTTGACAGTACATGGTGGAAGGCTTGGTTAATTAATACATAACTTGTAATTAAGCTGGCCACACCATGACATTTTTATGTTTATAAATAACTGACCCTCTCAAATGTTAATTACATTTAGGCTACTACGTCACATACCTGAAATTGGTATTTAAATTGTACTGCGTAATATTTTACAAAACTATAATTTCAATAATAATAATCCTTTACAATAATTTCATAAGTATAATGGTATATATTCCATGAAGACAATGTATACATAATTTAATAATAACAGTACTGTTTAATAAACATAATTTATGCATGATTTAATATTTAATATGTGTCTTTAGGATAATAGTTTCTACTTAGTTATACAATAATAATCATATTCTACATTACTAATTTCTTAATGATTAAGTAATTGTTCTCAATGTTCACTAGATTAGGTTATTACGTCACAACCATCATACCAAAATGCATGGTTACAGGTCAGTTTTCCCTAGATAAAGCGCAGAACCGAAAGATATATTGTCTGCCATATCGACTGACCTTTCAACATATAGACTGGCAAATGCAAAACAATGTATTCCCGCTTATTCAAAGGGGGCATAATTATGTTTTAATAAATATGCAACAAAATACAAGCTCAACAGATACCATTTGTTAAACAAGGGGCACAATTTTATTCATTTGCAAATAAAAATCCAATACTTTCTTCTATATATCTGTTGTTTTTTTAAAAAAACATATGTGTTCTCTCTATCCCTACAAGGTACAAAATAAGCCGAAGAGCAGAACAACCTATAAGCACATTGATCAATTTAAACAATTATGATAAGTAAAGAATATATTTTAAAAGCATTTCAGTCAACAGCCTATACATTATTTTCTTTTTATGGATAAACATGCTGCAAATGCTTTGTAATTTAATCTTTTTTGTATTATAATTATCCACAAAGAAGAATTTAAAAACAATAATATATAGGACATTTGTGTTTTTCACGTGTGTGTGTCAATGTTTAATCCTAATAAACATTACAAACGCTCAGTTTCTTTTGACATGGTTACATTAACTATGTTAGTTTTATATGAAGAGTGAATTTAATTCAATTTTATTTATCTTTAAGTAAGAGAGCCAGTTCTTATTCGGCTTGAATTATCATAAAATAAAACTAAGTAGCAATAACTATTTTTAATATCCTTGTACGCTTTGGTTCAATTAAATTTATTGTTAAGGCAGAACATACCAGTTTCCTAATTCGGCTTGGATAATAAATGAGGAACTGGTTCCATTTTCCTTATTCAGCCACGAAAAAGGAACTGGATTATCGGTAAACAAAACTCAGTAGACATGTATTGCAAAAAAAAACACATAAATATCCAACCTTTAAATACCATGATTTTCATTGATATGTGGTACTCTCGGGTTCATTTTAAATATTTTTTTTAAAGACAATGCTTTTCCTTACTCGGTTTGAATAAAGGAATAAGGAACTGGTTCCTTTTTCCATATATAGTCGCAAAATAGCAACTTGGTCATTATTAAAAAGAAAGTCGAAATGCACTGCAATTAATATTTTATACTCAAACGACATTAACAATTATTTTCTTTTATTTATGTATTTATTTCTTTGGTTAATTGTATATAGATATGATATTTGATAAGTAAGAAAGTAGAAAATACCGGCTCGGTTTAAACAATAAATCCTATGCAAGCGCGAACAGAAATTTGACTATGTATCGTAAAAATAAAGTAAATGTATTGTAGTCATTTTGGTTTGATTAATTTAAGGATTGTATGCATTATTTTTATTAAAAACCTTATATCCAATATATTAAGCTTGAATAAGGAATATGGAAGCGTTTCTTATTCTTCATTCGAATAAGGAATAAGAAACAAGGACAGAGGAACTATACACATGTCTATGTAGACACAGTGAACATAATCTATATGTCCAGTCAATACCGACATTCCGACTCTTTTCTATCATTATTTGGTGTACGCATGTACTACCTCCTTCGTTTTGATCATTGCTGAAATCCTATAACTCGACGACAGGGAAATAATTTGCCTTTGATTAAAAGCTCTCAGCGTAACGCCGGGTAAATGCGAACCCCGGACAATCGCTCCAACGGACAATCGTTCCTACGCTATTTTTTTCACAGGCTGACATTCGTTCCTACGTCGTTTTGACAACCCGGAATATTTATACCCCTCTCTCGCAATTCGTTACTTAAAACGACAGATAAAATGCAGCGATAATACACTTGCATTCGTACTACATCTCGCTAATATCAGATACACCGCCGCGAAAACGGTTAACGAACCTCCAGTAATTAATTAACATGCGAATCTTTGTACTCAAATTATAAATAACGGCATACCCAAGACAACAGACTTACAAATCAAAACATTTAGCATTAGCACAAACCGTCAGTAATTAATTTGCAATTAACTCAGCAAATAAAAAGTATAGCACTTTAAGCATCCCATTAGTTTAGCTGCATACGAAGTCCTACTATTCCGCGAATATAATGCGTAAAGCATTCCCCAAATTGAGGACGCATCTTGTTGCATAATATATGTTATATTTAGTTATTAAAATGCGTTATTGCGTTTGCCCAGTTTCGTTAACCGCTCCAAATCCAAAATAACAAGAGTCATCATCGAAATCGTTACTGAAATCGTATACAGATAATACAACTCCCGCGTAAAACCAATGATTGAATATATACTTCAAAACGTCTTGTTCTTTCGATTTTGTACAAGGAACCGAGAGATGAGCCTTCGTGTGAATAACAGAACAGAACAGAATAGTTTATTGCGACTTAAGCATATACAGCTCATCGTCATTAACATATATATACAATAAAAACATGCGTTTAAAGCAGGTGAACACTGAAGGTAATAACTGAATACTGAACGGACAGCAAATCGCATCTAAACAACGATTTTAAATAAATCGCACAAAATACCGACTAATCATGGTCACCATCATAGGGATAATACACGTTTTCGAGGGCATTATCATCTGCGGGCGCTCGAAAATTCCGTTCCTGCCCGAGTGCGCAGCTAATTTAATATTTGTGCAATATGACGGTAAATGCATGTTCGTATAAACCCATGTGTATCTACATCCTGTAGTCGACAATAATAAATCAAATATGTTGGGTAGGTCGTGCTGTAGTGCACACATAGTGAATCTCTTTCCCTGTCCTAGCGTATTGGTCCTAAGGACATGGTCTACTTAAGATTACCAAAAAAGGTGGTGTGATCATTTGTATGTTTTGTATGTTCATCATCTTATCCTGTAAGCTATCTAACACCTTTTTATATACACTAACACTTTGATATAATTATACTTGCACGGAATACAACCATTTGGGCAGGCACAGTAAATTGGTTTTCTGCTACAACGCAACCACAACTACTGGGGTCACTGCACGTCGTTATTGTTTTACACTGTTGATACCTACCTATTCAAATGAACATGTCGTCTGCGAGGGACGTTTAACGGGGGTGCAGTGTAATGGTTCTATAAACCGGGCACTTAAAATAACCAAAGGCGCCTCTGGAATCAGGGCGTCACCTGTATCCCGCTCGAAACTTCACTAAAACCTCTCTTGGAGCGGAGAGCACATATTAATTAAGATTAAATTACAGTATTCAAACTATACCAATCAGTAAAACGTACTAAGTGATATTTCAATCGGATACTATTCCTATAACCTTTTTATAATTATATACCTACTCATTACTTAACTTCTGACTATTGTCAGCTAATAAGTATGGAGGCAATACATTACAATAAAATATTATCTGGTGAAATACATACTACATAATTCCTCATAGCTTATTAACAGTAATCACATATTCGGTATCCACTTTACTATATATTTAAAATGTAAGGCTCGGTATCATATAATATTTCATGGTTCCTTTACTTTTCGACATCTAAATTACCCATCTGATGAGCCACATATGAACCTATCTTGGGTCTCATTGGTCACTGTGCACTTGTATATTTGAATACAAATTATATCTTTGGTGAATACCCGGATGACCAGGGTAAATTGCAACCACTTTGGCTAAAAATCAAAATAAAATCTCCAAAAAGGCAACAGGAGCAGGTCCACCCCATAGATGGACCCGTAAAAAAACTTCATAATACACACACACACACACACATGACTTGAAATGGAAGGGTGTTTTCTCCAAACACATGACTAGTCCACACCTGTCGCCCAACACAAGGATTATCTCAAAGGTAAAAATAAATGTACACGTAAGTACGATGTATTGTGTTTCCTGGTTGTTGTTTTAACAATTCAGAGTGAACTGTGAACTGTTATTTCGTGTTCTGAGAAAACTGGGCTTAATGCATGTGCGTAAAGTGTCGTCCCAGATTAGCCTGTGCAGTCCGCGCAGGCTAATCAGGGACGACACTTTCCGCTTTTATGATATTTTCGTTTAAATGAAGTCTCTTCTTAGCAAAAATCCAATTTAGGCGGAAAGTGTCGTCCCGGATTAGCCTGTGCGGACTGTACAGGCTAATCTGGGATGACATTTAACGCACATGCATTTTGTCCAGTTTTCTCAGAACACGACACTTTTCGTCCAACTGATCTACATGTAACTTCAATGCCCTCGATACATAGGAAACTACAATATATATGTATATCTGTAACTGCTAGACAAGTAGCTTTAAACCGAGATGATTCTTTTTCGACGTTAATGGATTTCTGATCTTTATTTCAATTTGCTTTAAGTTCTTTATACAGCGATAACGTAAACTGAGATCATTTACACTTACCATTTCCTTACAGGTAACTGCTTTGAAAATTACTATGCACAGAGGAGATTGACACATTTTATTTATCTTCTTCAATTCAATTCTCCGATTCATTTCAACTTTTTTTTTTCTTTAATTTACTCGATAGCCATAATTATGAGTGCGTTACGTTATCATTACATTCATTGTATATTCAGTTATAAGGAATAAAATATGTTTCGAATTTTTCTTCGTCCAAGGAATGCGTGTTTATCACCCACTTACCGCCTTTTAGACATACTATCAAACATTCGCGAATATGCACGAAGTAACAACAAACCAACAACCGTAACTACTCGACATAGCTCGGAAAATGCCGAAATGTGCAGTGATTGCTTGGGAATCCACAGCGTGTCTAAATATAACTTTGACACATGCGCACAGAAGGTTCTGGATTTGTTTACTAATATAGAACACGTGTAGCGAAATGTCAAATCATTCACCAGAAGTTTCGAGAAAACACCCAGAAGTTTCGAGAAAACACAAGATTTCGGTATATTAGGGCCCAATTTTGTTACGGGATCATTCAACAACTCGACAATCGACAAAAGAGGAAAGATACGAAACAACAGCTTATAAATTATACGATCTACTTGGATAATTTATAATAAAACTATCGAGTGTATAATTTTATATTTGAATAAAAACCAATTCGTATAGAGACAAGATGAGTTTATTTTCCCGACCACTGCTCATGACCATGCCAGTTACCACCGGTGCTAATACTTCCATGTTAGATCATCTAGTGGCGGATTTGTTTGACGGCATAGTCAACTATCCGATGGGTCGGCGCTCACAGAATTGCTGCACGGAGGAAATGGAACACGCAGCGACGCTGTTTTTCCCGTACATGGTTCGCCAGCGGAAGAGGCTACCCTGGGTACACACGCTAGATTTCGTTGGATTTTTCCCGAAAGATATAAGCGTAAAAATAGACGGCGGTATGTTGACGGTCAGCGCAAAACGCGAGCAGCGTGATGGTGACAACTATGACGTCA
>VMBQ01003729.1:76000-102615 GCA_007657795.1 Dreissena rostriformis | reverse complement strand
TTACTAGCTGCAGTTGTCGTCCTTAGCGTAGTTAAAGCATGCTGATTTTGAAAACTGCCTCTCTACTTTAGCGTGAGCTAACGCTCACACTTAAAACCGTGATACAAAGTATACTGGGCATATACCACAAGGGAAATAGTTGACGGTTTAGTACTTCACTTTGTTATAACCTAGATTAATAAATAAAACGTACAACGAATTGAAAGCTACTATTTATATGAGACTTACCGGTACTTTGCTGGAGCATATTGTCCATGTAAAAAGTGGTCCAGTATTGGTGATCAGACGTCATGGTAATGACCAGGGCCCTGCATTATCAATGATCTTACGACTAGGTTAAGTTACGACTGAATGTTGTAGCAAAATGTACACGTTTATGATTAACATGTTCCTATCACAAACGACACGTGAAAGATGCCGAGAAAATGACCATTATTACGTAACAATGGTTATTATATATGCTGTTCAAAAGTTTGAATGATTCTTCATAAAATTTTCGGAATGTATATTTGCCGCACGATGTTTAATTAATCGGTCTTGATAAAAATAGCTTATTACCGTATTTTATGTATTATTATTTAATAAAGGGAACCACGTGAAACCTTCGGATATTTATCGGAATCGCAAATAGAGAACCTCGGCATCAACATTGAATGCTTTAAAAATGTGGACGCCTAACGTTCAATTCGGAACGGTTTCGGGTTGTTCAGCCAATCATCGGCACGTACTGGAACCCATCAAAATTGCAAATTGAAATGGCAGCAGAAAGCTCCATGAAGATGGCGAATGGAAAATGTGGAGTGAAAACGAATCCGCTAAAAGAGTATAAACATTAAGAAGCCTTGCAGAAGTTTTTTTCGAAGATGCTGATACGCTAGCGACGGGTTTCAGAACATTCGGAACGGTTGCTGATTTTGCCTAACATATCCCGAAACTTTTCGGCGTTCAATTTGTATTTGTGAGCGAAGCGAAGCTCACAAATAATGCAGACACAATTTTGGAACTCACAATGCCTTAGCTACAGTAGGGCCTGTAACCCATGACTGCCTGTGTGGATAACTGCAGTAAAATTTAGCANTATAACCTAGATTAATAAATAAAACGTACAACGAATTGAAAGCTACTATTTATATGAGACTTACCGGTACTTTGCTGGAGCATATTGTCCATGTAAAAAGTGGTCCAGTATTGGTGATCAGACGTCATGGTAATGACCAGGGCCCTGCATTATCAATGATCTTACGACTAGGTTAAGTTACGACTGAATGTTGTAGCAAAATGTACACGTTTATGATTAACATGTTCCTATCACAAACGACACGTGAAAGATGCCGAGAAAATGACCATTATTACGTAACAATGGTTATTATATATGCTGTTCAAAAGTTTGAATGATTCTTCATAAAATTTTCGGAATGTATATTTGCCGCACGATGTTTAATTAATCGGTCTTGATAAAAATAGCTTATTACCGTATTTTATGTATTATTATTTAATAAAGGGAACCACGTGAAACCTTCGGATATTTATCGGAATCGCAAATAGAGAACCTCGGCATCAACATTGAATGCTTTAAAAATGTGGACGCCTAACGTTCAATTCGGAACGGTTTCGGGTTGTTCAGCCAATCATCGGCACGTACTGGAACCCATCAAAATTGCAAATTGAAATGGCAGCAGAAAGCTCCATGAAGATGGCGAATGGAAAATGTGGAGTGAAAACGAATCCGCTAAAAGAGTATAAACATTAAGAAGCCTTGCAGAAGTTTTTTTCGAAGATGCTGATACGCTAGCGACGGGTTTCAGAACATTCGGAACGGTTGCTGATTTTGCCTAACATATCCCGAAACTTTTCGGCGTTCAATTTTTATTTGTGAGCAAAGCTCACAAATAATGCAGACACAATTTTGGAACTCACAATGCCTTAGCTACAGTAGGGCCTGTAACCCATGACTGCCTGTGTGGATAACTGCAGTAAAATTTAGCAGACGATCATCTGCGACAGCCTGTAATTATGTAAACAATAGGTTTAAGAGCTTGTGGGACATATTGGCCAGTCTAGTGTTTTTATAACAGCTTGTGCGATGACATTGGTAAGTTTATCATTGAAATCTGTACATATTGGCCGCTTTCAGGGAAAACGGGGCTTAATGCTGCATTAAAAGTCTGTCATGTGGGCAAAATTGTTTCTCAATAATTTAAAGAAAATATATAAAAGTATTAGATACACATATCACAACATGTACATGATTATAGGTTTGTTATTCTTAAGCAAGGCAACCACAATTCTGAAGATGGTTGCCAGTGCAGCGACCAATTGTGAAAAAAGACATATTGTTGTTATTTTTTTCTAATTTATCTAGATAACATAAATATGAGGATAAACAGTCACACACATCTCGACCTGTGCTTTAAGACACACTCTTTAAAATTTAAATGGGTTGTGTTCATTTCAAACTTGCGACAATGCGCACACCGGCGCACGCGTAACGTTTCTGTTCAACGTCAATGACGTTATGAAGTTAACAACTGTCAAACCTTTTCCACTTAATCACCTCCAACGCGAATGCGTTTTATGTGTCGGGAAATCCACTTGTCAAAAGTGTCTCTGTACCAGTCAGCGTCAAAAGACGACACGATTCTCTGTGCTGAAACTGTAAGTTCCTGTTAACTTGCAAAGAGAATACCGCGCAACTGTGATTTCAATTCCGGGAAGAAAGTCCGTAGGGGCCAAATCCGGGCTGTAAGGAGGATGACTGAGGCGCTGAAACCCGATTACATTTACCTCAAGTTCCGTTGACTGGGCCCTTTGCGCAGGTGCATTGTCGTGGTGTAGTTTGACGGCATCAATCGTAGGTCTCTTTTTCTTAGAGCATTCATTAATTCCCGGCGGAGTACCTGCATATATGAGCCTCGCTCTGTGAAAAGGGGGTTTAATGCATTGGGGTAAAGTGTCGTCCCAGATTAGCATGTGAAGTCCGCACAGGCTAATCAGAGACGACACTTTCCGCTTTTAAGGGACTTTATGTTAAAATAAGATATCCTCTTCACAAAAATCCAATTTAGGCATAAATAGTCATCCCTGATTGGCCAGTGCGGGCTGCACATGCTAATATGGGACGACACTTTACACACATGCATTTAGCCCAGTTTTATCGGAACAAGGAACATATACATAGACATCAGTTAACAATCCCCGGGCATGTGTGCAGAAGGTCCGTGAGTCATCCGCTTGCTGGCCGACAACAACGCAATCACTTCAGTTGGTGTAGCATCGATCATACACGAGTGTCCGGGGTTGAAACGGTGCAAATCAATTAGAACTTTACTGCAGATACGGCAGTTTCGCTATTACATACAGCCGAGTAATTAATATTACATATGCTGGATTGATGGACATTTATGTATACTAGTTAATGTCTAAGTACATAAATTGTATTTGTAACCGCCGTATCATGTATGATACCGCAAAGTGCATTTTACTTTATGAAAATAAACTCGGTACCAATACACTTGGAGACTTTTCTAACGCATCACGTATTCAAATCAACACATATCTAATACTCCATGTAAATTTAAATGAAATTGATCAACATTTAAATAGCAAACTTAAAAAACATCACTGCAAAAATCAAATTCGCACAACGTAAAATAATAAAAATGTGAAAAGTAAAACGCATAAATTACAAGTCTTAATGACTGACCGGTTTGCAACATGCCAACTGAGCTTCTGAATATTCGAATGAGCCATATTGTTTTTTTTTTATTTATTAATGTTATGTTTTCCTTGTGTTAAAACCCACCTAGAAGGATGAAATTGAAATTGATATATAACGCGTTTTACTACACTTTGTGACTTTTCTAACGCAAGTCTTTTAAACTTAAATATCTCGGTTATTAGTAAATATTTTTATTTAAAATTGTACATCTGATCATTTGACTATATTATGTGCAAGCTAACGATAACATCATTCATCCGTGACGATCAGACTCTTTAGCAAGTGAGGCAGGTAGCCTGCAAAATGCAAATTGAGCTCCTGAATATTCATACAGCTATATTGTTGTTTGTTTTTTAATTACTTTTATGTTTTCCTGGTGTAAGAACCCACCTAAAATAATGAAATTGAAATACAATTAGAATTATCTCGTACACCGCGTGCAAAAGCGTCCGATCGCAACGGATGAATGATTTTATCGTGAACTTGCACGGAATATAGTCACATGATCACATGTGCAATTTTTAATAAAAATCTGAACCCATTACTGAGATATTAAAGTTAGAATAGTGATGCGTTAGAAAAGTTTCCAAGTGTAGTCTGTTGTATCCTATTCCAATACTAGTTGTGTATTTATCTTATTACACCTTGCGAGTCTGTTATCGCGTACCTAGGGACAAATAATACTATAATCATACTGTTGGGTGGTTATAAAAGTAAAACAGGACACTTTAAGTTATGCTTGCTTTATTATGCGTCAAGTTACATTTGTATAATATATAATAACACGCGAATTTCCATTCCGAATTATAATGCTTGCGTTCTTAAACAAATTATTTGTTTTGCGTTTCCTTACAACTCAACTATCCAGTAAACAAGATATGCCGTGTTAAACTCAACAATACATAAAAGTTGTAGTGAGACTCCGAAAAATGTAAAAACAAAAAGGCACAAACCAACTTGATGGACATAATAACAAATCATAGGAACTGATGAGCAACCATATGATAATTAATATGACCCGCGACGTGCTAAAATGGGTCTTATGCCATATGCGACCAGATTAGCTCCAGAGCCCCCTGTCGACTAATGAGACCACAGACCAATGCATGACTAAAAGCGGACATGGTAGCTCCTGACCAGACTACAAATTCCCTGGCTGGTCTGTAGCTACACTGGCTGCATATGGCATAAGACCCTTTTTCGCATGACACAGGTCTTATGATATGCAAATATGCGAAATTAATGTAAATTAACTAGCGTATTATTAAGATTTGAAACTGAAAAAGAAACCCATTCAATCACTATGGACAACCATATTACTTAACCCTTTGCATGCTGGGAAATTTGTGGTCTGCTAAAATGTCGTCTGCTGAATTTCAAAAATTAGCATTTTCTTCGATTTTTTTTTCAAAGAATACTATCAGAATAGCAAACAGTTTGGATCCTGATGAGATGCCACGTTCTGTGGCGTCTCATCTGGATCCAAACTGTTTGCAAAAACCTTCAAAATCCGGTTCCAGCACTCAAAGGGTTAACACAACAAAGAAAATGTAAGAAACAGAATATTAGAAATACCAAATGAACACATGCTTACATAATATCATATTAACTCATAAAACACGTTAGTAATTATAAAAGTACCCATATTTAAATAAACCATAGTAAAAAGAAACATAATAAATAATAGGCTATATACATCCCTCTTTATGCATTGATCAAAGGTTGGTTCTTCGTCATATGACTAGACCAACAAATTCATGATTTCCACAACAAAATGAGATGAGTTATTATAAGGATCACAAACAATAACATATAACAAATAATTTGTTATTTTTGAGAAAACCACTTACTTAAGCCAGTAGTCTTTCAGAAATCATTTGCATAAGTTCCTAGAATGAATGTATTGCAAGCTGCACAAAATAATTCCTCAATACATTTTTGTTTAAATAGAAAGAGCTATAAGAAATAAAAATGGAGATGGTTATTGTTATCTTTCTAAGTTGCAACATTGTTGCTGGCGAACAAAAATGGCTTGGACAAAAAGGGTACCATAACAATTCTATAATTTATTAAGTACTAAATACTTGAAATTACATTTTTTTTTTATCAGGCAGATAAAAAAAATGATTATTTTAATCACAGAGCAGTGGAGAGTAAAAGGGAAAAGAAATGATGCACATAAAAATGCTGAGAATATGACAGAGGGTTGAGCACAAAACAAGTGTATCTGGGATGAAACAAGAGCTGTAGGTAAATCAGTTATGCCACCACTTGGTTACAAAATCTTGTGAGGTTATATAAAATCTGCTAAAGAGCCCATGAAAATTATTGGACTTGTTGAATAGAATGAAAATGGTTTAAACGTACATCTTAGATACTTCAAAGGCCCTATTGCAACAATTCTTGGCCTGCTATGCCTGTTGATAATTTTTTTATGGTCAAGATATTATTAGTACAAATATTTTTTTATGAAATCTGGCGGATATTGTATGAAAACTGGTTGACCAACAGACATAGTGACAAACCAACAGACATTAGCGAACCAATATTGCCACCATCTTAGATAAGGGGCATGATTATCCCTTTTAGCGCTGGAACCGAATTTTAAAGGCCTTTGCAAACAGTTTGGATCCAGATGAGACGCCACAGATCGTGGCGTCTCATCAGGATCCAAACTGTTTGCTATTCTGATAGTATTCTTTGGAAAAAAATCAAAGAAAATGAAAATGCTAATTTTAGAAATTAGCAGACAACAAATTTCCCAGCATGCAAAGTGTTATCAGCTGATACGACTGTTTTGTGCTCAATCCTCAAGAGCTGCGGACAGGTACACAGCAGTCCCGCAGAAAATGGAGGAAACCGGCTTCCTCAACGTTTGTATATGATTGGTGAGATCATTGAAAACTGAATAAACTTGCCTTCCGTGCAAGTTTTCCACATGCAGCACACTCTACCAACAAGATGACATCAATATGAGAGACATGATTATGAAACAAGATGAACTGACATCTGATATTACAACATCCCCCATTCATCCACTAGTATTCCTTGAAAATCTCACTTGTGCAGCATCTGCACAGAAACACTGTTTTGTAGTGGTGTTTGTGGTCAAAGATTTGTGGTGACATTTGCATGATAACACATGTACAATTGTTTTTTTCACAAATAACTATTCATCAAAAATGCTACATACATTTGCTAGCAGACACTCTGAAAGTTGTTGATTATTTTCAAAGACAGTGAAAAGGTATCTTCATAAATAACAATCAATATGTTAAACAAGCTTACAGATTTCCATTAAAAACAGTATCGGCAAGCATTTTTTTTTATGTTAACACCCTGTGTGAATTTTTAACAAAATATTTTTAACAGTATATTAAAATATAAGAAAATTATAATTACATGTATATACATCTTTGGCAAACATAACATTTTGTTTGAAACACATTTTTTTTACTTCACACCCTGAGTTTAACTGTAAACTTGTTCCAACAACCAAACAGCAGATTGACACCATTGCTTCAAGTAACCAAAACAACCAACAATACATTGCATATATGGATACCTAACGGACTAACAAGGATATAGCCACACTGGCAATATCAAGGAATTTCTTGGACGTTTGGCATCAAATAGGATTTAATGAGGTATTAAGTCCATCTACGAAAACAATCCTTTTTGCTATCTTTGAAGCCACCCATATACATGTTTATTCAGCTTATAAAAGACTAAGATGGTAAAACAAGAGGACCAACGGCCAATATCTGGAGGAAACAAGAGATGTGTTTGTCAGAAACACAATGCCCCATACTGCCCCGCATTGAAATAAAATTTCTATTTATCATTTGGCAGGTATAGAAATTATCTCCCTTTAAAGCTTGTTACTTCCCTTGGATTTTGTTTTTTGACCTTTGACCTTGAAGGATGACCTTGACCTTTCACAACTCAAAATGTGCAGCTCCATGAGATACACATGCATGCCAAATATCAAGTTGCTATCTTCAATAGTGAAAAAGTTATGGCCAATGCTAAAGTTTTCGGACAGAAGCACAGACCAACAGTTCAACTGCTTTATGCCACCCGACCGGGGGCATAAAAATCGTTACTAGGGTACCTTACTAGAATTAGTCAGTCACCAACTGAATGGCTAATCTCTGTATAGTCCTAGCTTTATTTTGTATGTCAGACCTAATGTAAAAAGATTTTGAAATCTTCTAGCAATTATAATACGTTATATAGGATTAATTCTTGCATGTAACCAAAGACATTATATAGATTCATTAATGCCGAAAACCAGCAAGCATAGATGTTTCTACTAGAAGCAATGTGAACATGATGTTTCTGTGTCTTTTTCATGTGTTGTTCCGTCCTTTCAAATAATATTATTACAAGAATTAATAACACATTCAAAAAACCCTCAAAACTTCCAAAGTTTTGTCAATCAATGACGACAACCGTGAAATAATCAAAATGTTACAAACATGATGTATGTACGAAGTGGATGGAAAGTATGGTCTCATCACATATATACACTATAAAACATTGTCATCAACACAAACATATACGTTATACTTGTGACACCACCACTACTTGTTTATATGGGGTTTGAGGTTTAAACTTACAACGTATACCAGGTATAAAAGGTCTGTATCACCCATGCAAAAACCCTGGATTAGAAAAAAGTTATGTGCTAAATGCAGTGTCAATTAACTTTTAAACACTTAAAATGTCGCTGGAATGCATCTTTCTGAACATTAACATTTGTCTGCTACCATTTTCCAATAACTACCAAAGATAACATATGATTCCAAATATAACAGCCTACATATGGATACACATTTTACAATCTGATTTTACAATCCAACTGGACTTACTAACTTCTGAACACTTGCCATGAACAAGTGGACACAATTATTTTACATCTCTGGCTATAAAATCACAATCTGGGCATAGGATTTGCTCTCCCCTGTCTCTTCTATTGAATGAGCCGCCCACTGGGAAAATGGGGCTTAAAGCATGTGCGTAAAGTGTCGTCCCAGATTAGCCAGGGACCACAATTTCCGTTTTTATGGAAATTTTCTTTTAAAGGAGGTCTCTTCTAAACGAAAATCAAGTTTAGGCGGAAAACGTTTTCCTTGATTAGCCTGTGCGGACTGCAGGGGCTAATCTGGGACGACACTTTACGCACATGAAATGAGCCCTGTTTTCCAAGAGTGCGGTTCAAATATTTATTTACAGTATTGTAAACCTATATATATCAGTGACACTGTTTACAATAAATTCATTAAATCCTGATAAAAACTATAACAGTTTAATATACATTATTAACTGCATCTATATTTAAATAATAGAGTTATGTATACATTATTAACTACATCTATATATCAATAATAACTTAAGACAACATTGTGATACAACTCTGGTTAATTTTATAGAAAAAGCTCAGAGATTTGATAAAAAAATCACTTTTCACAACTCTCAGAGTTTTAGATAAATTAAGGGCAAACCCTGACAAACAAAATCAATACAAACTCTATATACACAACCATTTCCCAAACATCTAAATTTCCAGTTTTAAACTGGAGAAACACGAATAATGGATTACTTCTTTTAGAATCACAATGATTTCCAAAAAAAAGAGAACACCAAAAATGTATATAATTAATTGTTATTATTATTTAATTACTGTGTTTATGCCATTTGTTATGTAATTTTGTTCAGATACTAGAGCAAATTAATCAAAAGAAAGTCTAATCAATCTGTTTTTGTCAATGCAATTTTACAACATAAAAATTGAATCCACAATCTTAGTTAAGAAAATGAAACACAAAAAGGAAACGAAAGAAAAACAAACACAACCAAGCATAGACAAATGTTAACCCTTATGTTTCGAGTAAAAATCGTAAGATGATTATTCAAGTATCTCCAATCTGATATGAATAAACATAAGATCTGGGCATTTATTAAAATCTAAACTTTAATGACTAAATAAGCTAGAGTTTTTTTAGCAATATGTTTCTTGTCTGATAGTCAAATAATAATATTGATCTCTAACAGAGAGCTTGTTCAAATAAGGTTATACAATTTAAAACAAAAAAAGCACAAACAACAAATATGATAAATTACATGTATGACACAAAGTGAAATCTAAGCAAACTTGACCGCGTAATATTTATGGTCTTTGAATTTCTGTTGACATGCACAGTTGTAATGGTGACTCCTCTAGAATGACCTTTGACCACTTTAAGTTGACCTCTGGTCAGCGACCCTGATGAATGCTGACCCTTCAATGGTCAGGTCTTCTGGACCACCAGCTTGGTTATCAATGGGACAAAAATGCTGAAAGAAAACAGACAGAGCAACTTAAGAAGGTGTTTTATGCACTAATTGGATAACAGTGTGAACATGTGATCTCCCTCCTGTGCACTGATTGGATAACAACGCAGACCAATTTAAATACGAACAAGCAAATTCATTGAGCAGAACTAATTAAAAGGGTTATTGTTTTTTGCATTGTTATTCTCCTCATTGATATCTATACATGTACACCCATGAAGTTTCAAGTTGAAATCTTGTATAGTTTCTGAGATATAGACCTGAAAAGTAACAATATATAAAAACAACAAAGGGCAATAACGCTTTTGAAAGGAAGTTGAGGGTTATGGTTCTTGTGCATGGCACTTCTCCTCATTGGTATCTATACACCCATTAAGTTTCATTTTGATATCTTGTATAGTTTCTGAGATAAAGCCATGAAAAGTTTGTGACAGACAGCGGAGGGACTGACAGATGGAAGGATGAAAGGACTGACGGACAACACCAATTCTATATCCTTCCGCCTTTGGCAGAGGATTGAAACAATTGAAGAAGCTTCTTTTGTTCATAGTTTGGTGATTAAAAGAAGACACCAAACATAGGATGGATGTGTTATTTTATCTTGGCTCACTTTATTAATTACAATGCAACGTTCGTAACATACATTTATGCACGTTCCATCAACACTGATTTCTAATCAAACCAAGTTCTATTCAAATAGAACCAAGTTCTTTTCAAATAGCCCTGGTACATTTTTGGGAATCTTTCATAATTTGAAATTAATTAACTATAAGTATGCTCAACTTAATACCAATAAAACCTTTCCATACTTTGTTATAGTTATTGTGCAATAATCTGAAACGGGCCCTAATAACATTTCTACATGAAGCTTCAGTTCTTTTAACATGTGTTGCAAATTTGGACTGCTATCTATTGAAATGGCTCAGTGGAACCTCTCCCTGGCAGCTGATGAAAGAGGGTGATACTAGAAATAACACAGTATGCAGCACTCCTACATTCTACCCAGACTTAGTACTAAACATTAACCTGCCAGTCAACAAAGGTTGAAAATTAATTTGTTAATGAACAAACGCTTTTGATGCACTAATTGACAACAATTATTCCTCTGTACAGCAGGATCCAATAAAACCCCTCCTGATCATGGTCGTTGAGGAGCTCAGAAATATTCTGATTGATCTGGATCCCATAAATACTTGCATCTAGAAAAACACAGGTTTAAACAAGTACTCAAATGTGGCTCCTCTTTGAAGATCTATAAAAGCTCAAAGTGGGAAACTCAGGATACTGGGCCCATAGTTATTGTCAGAATCTTCACACAGTGTATCTTTTGTCTGATTTTTTTTTATTTTAATTTTCAGGATTCTACAAATTAACCAATTTATGCCTAGTGGACTCTCCCATCCTTCTAAATTGGATCAATTTATTTCCAAAATTAGGGATGTCTAGTATATTTATTTCTATATTTAGACTATTTTTTAAAGAAATTCCTTTATGCAAACAGCGCAGACCTTGATGAGACGCCGCATCATGCAGCGTCTCATCTGGGTCTACGCTGTTTGCCAAGGCCTTTTTTCTAGATGCTAGGCATAAATGGGTTAATTTCCAGGATTCTACAAATTTTAGTTTTCACGAGATTCTTTATGAAACCAGGCCTGCATAAGCTATTTATGACTTAATGATTCTTGTTTATACATATTGGTGATGCCAACAGTGTAATTATTACATAACTAGAAATGGCGCGGCAGAGGCCGACGCGTATCCCCACGCCGAATGTTTGATCTAGGTGTGCCCCAGGGTTGGTAATGGGGCCATGCATAGTTCAGATTGACCGTATTGTCATAAGAGAAGTTCAGTATCAATTAGAACTGAATTGGTGTAGAAATGAAGAAGTTTTAGTAAAAAGCAATTTTGGGTGGGTGTGACCTATGTGGGCAGGGCGCCCCAGGGTTGGTAATGGGACCATGCATAGTTGAGATTGACCGTATTGTCATAAGAGAAGTTCAGTATATATTTGAAGTGAAACGTTGTAGAAATTAAGAAATTATAGTAAAAGGCAGTTTTGGGTGGGTGTGGTCTATGTGGGCGGGGCCCCAGGGTTGGTAATGGGGCCATGCATAGTTGAGATTGACCGTATTGTCATAAGAGAAGTTCAGTATCAATTTGAAGTGAATCGGTGTAGAAATGAAGAAATTATAGTAAAAGGCAATTTTGGGTGGGTGTGGTCTATGTGGGCGGGGCGCCCCAGGGTTGGTAATGGGGCCATGCATAGTTGAGATTGACCGTATTGTCATAAGAGAAGTTCAGTATCAATTTGAAGTGAATCCGTGTAGAAATGAAGAAATTATAGTAAAAGGCAATTTTGGGTGGGTGTGGCCTATGTGGGCGGGGCGCCCCAGGGTTGGGAATGGGGCCATGCATGGTTGAGATTGACCGTATTGTCATAAGAGAGGTCCAGTATCAATTTGAAGTGAATCGGTGTAGAAATGAAGAAGTAAATGTAAAATAACCTAAAAAAATGAGTGATAATTTCTGACCCGGCCCCACCCCAACCCCCATAACTTTTGACCCAGGGGTCAGATCAAAATTCCAAATAGTGCAGGGTCGCACATATGCTCATAGCTACCATGTGTGTAAGTTTCAAGGTTCTAGTGCTAATAGTGTAGGAGGATATAGTGGCCAGGACGGACGGACAGACGGATGGATGGCGGAGATAACCACAATATCCCCACCTTTTTTTCAAAAAGTGTGGGGATAATTATGTTTCATTAACTTCATGAGTTATTTTACTTTTAAGCTAATAGGAAATAACAACATAATGGGTCTGGTACTTGTGTTATAAAGGGATGAACATTATAAAAATGTCTTCATGGTTCACACCCACTGGAAATACACTTGACATAAGTTACCTCTTGTTAAAAACATAGCGTTTTTTCCATGACATGTTTAAGCTGGGTCAATGCAAACATATAATTTTGTCATCATGCATGTATAACTCAAAGAATCCCTGGGTACATTTCAGGTTGTCTTATAATAAACAAGGCTATTGCCAAGCAATGATGTCCCCTACTGGCTCCACCTTTGTCAGATTTATTATTATTATTTTTTTAAATATTTGTTGCCATAGCAACTAGAATTTTTGACATAGGAACAAAATGAAAGAAATGATGTGCATAATCTCCATATTGCCATCTGTCCATGTTTCAAGTTTCATGAATAATATGAAGAACTTTTTAAGTTATCGCCGGATCCAGAAAAGTGTGACAGACAGACTGACGGTAAGAGCGCAAACCATAAGTCCCTCCGGTGTAACCGGTAGGGGACAATAAAGAAGATACAAACATTTCTATTTGAGGCATAAACATTTTTATTTTTATTTNGGGGGGGGGGGGAACCCAATAAACACTATATTTTAATTGCCAACTTAAATTTGTATGTGTCCAAATCCAATGTTTTTGTAAGAATTTAGTGCTACATGATTTTTTTTTTAAATCAATTTTTTTTCACCCAATAGACAGAAATGAATTGTGAATCATCAACCATTCTCAAACTAAACTGAGATATAATTGGAAATGTTCTGACCAAGTTTTATAAAGATTGGACAATAAATGTGGCTTCTAGAGTATTAACAAGGTAAATGTTGACAACGGACGACAGAAGATGGACGAAGGGCAATCACAAAAGCTGACCATGAGAATGTTTGTGCTCAGGTGAGCTAGTACTAGCCATGGACTTTTGCAAAAGTTAAAAATTCATCTTGAATTTTCACAAGGAGTTATTTGAATACAGGCATATTTGGATACTTGTTTAGCCAGAAATCCAATCTGCCAAATAAAGAATTAGCAACTTATTCTGTGAGAGTGAACAAAGCCAATGGTACTTAAATTTCTAACTAATAAGTTATATAGAATTCCCCATCTGAAGTAATGAGATAGCGATACCCACCATGTCGTCCCCTTCCTGTAGTATCCTAGCAACCGGGTCAGGGCACCTTTCAACCAGGCACTCAGGCCCGCTCCACAACAGCGAGAGACGCTCCACCTCGCGGTTCACACATTCCTCTTGGTACGCTAGATACAGCTCCGTTAGCTGATGGAGTTCATGCCACTGTCAAAGGAAAGTTGTCATATGAGCCGCGTTCGGAAAAAACTGAGCTTAATGCTCGTGCGTTAAGTGTCGTCCCAGATAAGCTTGTGCAGTCTGTACAGGCTAATCAGGGACTTTTCTATCCGCCTAAACTGGATTTTTGTTTAGAAGCGACTTAATATAAACAAAAATTCAATAAATGTGGAAAGTGTAGTCCATGATAAGGCTGTGCGGACTGCACAAGCTAATCTGGGACGACAATTTAGGCACAAACATTAAGCCCAGTTTTCCCCAAGAACGAGGCTCTTCAAACCCAAATTTTTTTATGTACCCCAATTTTTTTTCGTACCCATTTTTTTTTCGTTCCCACATTTTTCACATATGGGTACGAAAAAAAATGTGGGTACGAAAATTTTGGTTACGAAAAAAAAAGTGGTTACGAAAATTTTGGGTACGAAAATATTATACCAAATTTTTTTATTGGGATACGAAAAAAAAAACTGGGTAGGCAAAAATTTGGGTACAAAAAATTATGCCAACAAAAATATTTGGGTATGAAAACAAAATGTGGGTACGAACATTTTGGGTACGAAAAAAAATTTGGGTATGATTTTTTTTTAATAGGAAAGATGGGGTACCTGTTAGTATACCGGGGTACCCAAAAGTATCATTTAAAAATCGGTGTACGGTGAAGTATACTTCAAAGTACCCGGGGTACGGGGAAGTAGTACCCGGGGGGGAACTTGACCCATTCAGCGTCACTGAGTTTTACACAACACATTTCTAAATAGGCAATTCATAATGTTTACTAAAATAATCAATCTGTACCACAATTGTAATTCAAATGTTGAGCGTGAAAATGATTGACAAACTAGATGTTTATTTTAAGCCTGTAACAATAAAAATAAGCATGATGCAAGATAGACACCATACCGAGAAATGAGTCATGCAAAGACACATAAATAAACAGGTACTGAGAAATTGTCCATTCTATATCAACTTTAAACCTGTTATTTTGTAACTTGTTGCTTAGCACTGTAATATGAAAAAATGAATAGAAATTTAGGTAAAACTGGAAACTATCTAGACACACACTTTCAAATAAGCTTTACATTACATATTATGTTATACAATGGAGACGGCATGGCATGAGCAAAGAGGTCTTTTCATTGGCCAGTATTTAAAGTTGAAATTAATTTTGATATTTTTTTGTGTGTAGTTTTTAGAATGAGCAGATTCACAAACAAAAGGGCCATGATGGCCCTGTATCGCTCCACTGTTTTTTTATGCNATTAATAAAAAAACGCTCGCATGTTAATAAAATAACAAAACCATAATACTTAAATTTTAACAACCTTCTCGTTCTCGTAACTGTATTTTTTGTAAAATCCAGTGAATGTGACAAGCTGTTGATGGGACCAGTGCTAGCGGAGCCGATGGGCTCTTGGATCTTGACTTATTTGTCGAATTGTATGGACTGTGTGCTCTGTTTAAATCCTCTGTAGCATTGGCAGACCTTGCCTCAGGATCCGTATTGTTTGATCGACTTCTTGGTCTGGGTTGATTTTTGTTGCTTGTTATTTTTCCCAAGCTTGATAAACTACATAGTGTATGTTTAATGCTTGAATCGGGATCAAATCTCATTGTAGTCTTGCTTCCAGAATTCATTTCTTTTAGTAAATTTTCCGTCCTTTTTAACTGGGTACAACATTCTCTGTATATTGTTAATGCTGTTGCTTCGCTCCGGTCTCTTATTTGTTGAACATCATCATTTAAGCATTGTAATTGTATGTTCAGTTTGGTGCAGTTTTCAGAATCATTCTCGAGCGATGACTCTAAGGTGCAAAGCATATTATTAAGTTCTTTGCAAGTTTGTGTTTCCAGTCTGTCTAGAGTGTTAATTATATTTTTTCGGAGCGTGCTCATTTGCTCTACTATGTTCTGAAAAGTAGTCTCCAGCGACTTAATGTTGTCCGCTCTGTCTTTTATTGTTTGCTCCAGCTCCGTTTGCAATGCAACGATCCTTTGTGACAGTTGTTTGAAAGATCCTTTCTGGTAAAGGTTTTTAACTTTTTCAGAGATAAGTGCCACATTGCTGCATCGTCTGTTCAAATAAAAAATATATTGCTAGTCATTGAACCTTAATTAATTAGTAACAAGAATTTACAAACAGACTCATTTAAACATGTTATACAATTATTCAACCAGCTACATTATGAGCTCGTTTGAACTTCAATTACTATTCAATAATGTCTGCATGTGCATGTTACGAATAACATAACGGTTATGAAAATCATAACATACATGGAGCAGCATCATGCACCGACTCAAGAATATTCTTAAAAATTACGGTTATATTTTTATTATTACTTGTGACACACGAATATGAAAACAACCGAGACTTAAGTTATTACACTTTACAAGCGTGTAATTTATGCTTAAATAGCTCACAAGAATCAGTTAATGTTTAAAAGCAATCGATGTATCATAAAGATTGCAAACTCTTTAATGCAAGTACGCGTGTTTACTACTCAAATATGTAAGACAAAGTCGATCGGAGACACAATTCAAGAGCCAAGAAAAAAAAGGTCACACACTCCTCATTTTCGAAATCAAACTTCAATAGACCGCGTGCGTCTGCCAGAAAACGGTACATGTGTGGCTTATAAAAGCAATATGTAACCTTACGCACACTTAAGTCTGTCCAAATGCAATATATTATCTTAAAGAAACCCGAATGGCTTCACATTTTATTACATACGAACTCGAGACATGTCTTTCTGAATAAACAAGTAAATTAAAGGTAGTACCTGTGTTGCTTCAAATGGCAGACATGGCAGAGAAGTTTCCCATGGTCCTCACATATCATCGAAAGCTTTTCATTCCTATGTTCCATTCAGAAATCAACGTTTTTTTTCTCTTTCTAGAACACTTGACATTTCGTCTGTTCCTACCACATGGTGTCTTTTATAAAGCTGATTGTGCAGATCCGCACATTTACAGCAGAAACATTTGGCACATTTCCCGCAATACACACGAGCTTCTTTATTGATATTTTTGACTACACATGAAGAACATGCAAAATCATACACTAAATCCGACCCCTTTTGGCCCACAGAATAGGAATAGTTGTTCATGATTATTACGTTTACACGACTTCACCAACTTAAGTATTAATCTATTTGTAATGCACATACAGTTTTGCAGCAACGAATAATTACAGAAAGCATTTGCACGTTTCTTCGTTAAAAATAACCCTATAATACTATGTCATGTTTTAATACATATGTATATTCCCATTAACAGCCCGAATGTTCTGGACATATATCTTTCGAACTAAATACTCACTCCCTTTTTTTTTCTTTCGTAAATGTTTACAACCCTTATCAGCTTGTTTAAATATCGCAGGTCTAGTAGGAAGAATTTATTGAGATATGATTCAAACATACGACTATACTGTGTTATTATTAGCAGTTAAATGAGTACGTGTTTTACAAGCCAGAGGCTTTGTGTATTGTGTTTTGCCTGAAAAACAATTCTAGATTGTAAATTTCACTCGATATTAAGTATTTTATAATGTTCCACGTTAAATTTATTTTAACCATACGATCGTATTCAGTTTTTTAACAATCATTTATTTCATGAAGTAATGCGTTTAATGGCTTGTTTAACGCTACGTCTTATCATACACGAAATTAAATTGAACAAACAAAAATCAACTCGTTTAGAAATTCAACAAGCAAATATTACTATTAACTAAGAGGAGTGTTTTTTGTTCATGTTCTTAAAACGAAATGCTCCCTCAGATAAAATATCATATTACGCGAGTTATACATTAGTTTTCAAAAGAGTGCACGGCTACTATATACGGAATACCGTTAAAGCCATCGTGGTAACACATTAAAATCCAAAGGGCGACAATGCTATAGTGCGATTGTACGATGGCGACAATGCGATCGTACGATGGCGACAATGCGATAGTACGATGGCGACAATGCGATAGTACGATGGCGACAATGCGACAATGCCACAGTACGATGACGACAATGCGACAGTGCGACAATACGATGGTGACAGTGCGAAAGTACGATGGCGACAATGCGATAATATGATGACGACAATACGATGACTATCGCATTGTTGCCATCGTACTATCGCGTTGTCGCATTGTCGCCATCGTACTATCGCATTGTCGCCATCGTACTATCACATTGCGTCATCGTACTATCGCACTATCGCATTGTCTCCCCTGGATTTTAATGTGTAACCACGATGAACCTAACGGTATTCCGTAACTATACATGAAAAACGTGCTCTGTTTTAGTTTAAACTTATCTCCCGCCTTTGTAAAGAAATGAAAGCAAGCATGTTATCAATATCGCAAAAAAATCTGCGTGGCATTACCCCCGCTAAGTAGTAGAGGAGTTATGTAGAGGATATTTGTTGATTTCAGATTAAAATTGTATTATGATTTCATGAGTTGTCGTACAAAACATGTTTTCATCGGTGACGGGGTTACGGGTGAAGATAGTAATTTAATATGACCATTATATATATATATGGGGAGCATATAGTTGACAGTTTGCACTTCCGTACTTCCTTCCTTTCTTCCGTCACACTTTTTTTTATTAGTTTCTCATAGCGCCTATAATATTTTACCGATCACTTACATATTTGGCATGTAGGCACCTAGCATGGACCTCTACCTTTTGATGAGGTTTGAGATCACTGGGGTCAAGGTCAAGGTCACCGAGGCTAATAATAGATTTTCTTCAGGTCACATTTTTTTCCACACAATTAATCCATATATCGACAAAGCATCATTGGGGAGCATCCATCAGTTTTACTGATATCCTTGTTNATATAAGCATATGTTCAATTTTGTGACCCCCGGGGCAGGGTCAAATTTAACCCCAGGGGCATAATTTGAACAAATTTGGTAGATGACTATTAGATGTCACTACATACCAAATTTGATAGCCCTAGGCCTGATGGTTATGGACAAGAAGATTTTTAAAGTTGTCACAAAATAGGCACCATCTAAGCATATGTTCAATTTTGTGACCCCCAGGGCAGGGTCAAAGTTGACCCCAGGGGCATAATTTGAACAAACTAAGTAGAGGACTATACAATGTCACTACATACCAAATTTTGTAGCCCTTGGCCTAATGGTTATGGACAAGAAGATTTTTAAAGTTTTCACAAAATAGGCCCTACATAAGCATATGTTCAATTTTGTGACCCCCGGGGCAGGGTCAAATTTAATCCCAGGGGCATAATTTGAAGAAATTTGGTAGAGGACTATTAGATGTCACTACATACCAAATTTGGAAGCCCTAGGCCCAATGGTCATGGACAAGAAGATTTTTAAAGTTTTCACAAAATAGGCCTTATATAAGCAAATTTTCAATTTTGTGACCCCTGGGGCGGGGTCAAATTTGACCCCAGGGACAAAATTTGAACAAATTTGACAGAGGTTCACCCCAGGAACATTCCTGAGAAATTTAATCAGAATTGGACCAGTAGTTTAGGAGAAGAAGATGTTTGATGAAAAAGTTAACGCACGCACGCACGGACGCACACACGACGGACACAGGACCATGACATAAGCCCCGCTGGCCTCTGGCCAGTGGAGCTATAAACCAGCAAAAAAACAACAATGCAACCCAAAACTTCCAAAAAGACAGAAAAAGAAAGAGTACCTTTTTATCCAAAGGTCTGCGTTTCCTGGTCTCCATGTTCGCACGCAGAGAAAGTGCACCGATTGTTGGTGTGAGTCCACAGCGGTTGTCGTACCTCAGGAAGGCTGACTTGCGTTTTGCAGATGGTGGAGTACGCATACATATCACTGATATGTCATCAAAAGTCGACAGGTCATTATCACAGGCCGACAGGACCAGCCCATCGGTATTGTCTAGGACCTGTTTTTCAACAAGAGGTTCTTTCTTCACAACGGTCGTGCTAACGTCGTCTTTGCTTCCAGTTTTCACTATGGAGGATTGCTTAGCAACCGATTTCATTATCAGTGGCGTCCATAACGGTGGGGAAATACTGTTCAAGTTTTCATCTGCATTTTGATTGCATGGCAGTTTGTTAGAAATAAGTGACTGTTTACCTTGAACACTGTGAAAGTCTGATGTTTTTTTATCACCAGAGTTTCCTTGAGATGAACTTTTCCTGAGCTTGCAAGGTGCAAGGTTTGTGGAATTGTTCTCCAAATCTGGATCACTCGTCATCCAGGATTGACGGCCAGGTGAAGAATAATTCTGCTCACGCGTATCCCAAATACCCCTTTGTCGCTTAGCTGCATTAGCATTGTAAACCACAATTTCAGAAGTATCATTTACCTGTTTGATATCATTTTGATTTTGATTAAGATTATTGCCCAAATCTGCAGACAAAATGCCGTGATGAGCATTGATGTTGCCATTTTCAAGGTCATTGGATCTCGACATAACATTCCGATTCACGTCACACAGACCCTTTTGAGACACTTCTGGCCCTGTAATTTCAAGAAGCTGTCGAGCCTGGAAAGCTGCCAATTCTTCTTTGGCCTCTTTTAATAATGTGGCTCTGTCAAGATGCCTGCTGCTGTGTGCAACATCCCTGCCTATGCTAAAGGACCTCCCCAGCCTGTCCTGGCCCAGTTTCTGTTGAGTCACAATGGATGAGTCAGGATGGGCACCGTCTGCTGTCGTGGACAGTTTAGTCATAACAGTCTGCAGCTGGGACTGGGAACCGACTTGTTGGAGGAAATCGAGAGAACTTTCCCTAGGTTGGTTCCTGTTTTCTAGGCCAACATTTTCATGCAGGAAACCAGTACTTGAGCTCTCCAAGCCAGGAGACAGACTACTTACAGGAAGTTGCATGCTGGGAAGAGTATGTTGACAGTTAGTGCTTACTAATGGAGGCTCAATAGGAGGTAAGTCTGCTTGGGGAGGCACAGTGCTGCTGTCCTCCGTTGGGCTGGCTTGCATAGCATCCTGATCTACATATGGGGCAGCTTGCTCTGTCTGGTCACTCTGCAAGTGAATGGAAAACTCAGACTGATCACTATGTCCAAGTGGCAGATGAGATCATGGTTTACAAGGTCACACCAAAGGTAATGATATTCAAGGGCATAGACGAGGTTATGACTTCCATGGTCAAAGAGGGGGTCATTCAAGAGGTCATGTTTTCCAATTGCAGAGAAGAGGTCATGATTTCTAAGTGCACAGACGAAGTCATGATTTCTAAGGGCAACACAGCAGTCATAAATTTCAAGGGTATAAAAGAAGTAATAGTTTCTAAGGGCAAGGAAAAGGTCATAATTTGAATGTATGTTCATTTTTTTCCAATGGCATAGAAGAGTATTGTTGCACTCTGTTTGTTAGTCATTGCAGTCAAAAAGGGTGCCCCACACTGTAAGTGTAGTCCATCAATTAAGCAATAAATGCCTATTATTGGAACACAGCATTTCACTGTTGGAGAAAGAGTCCATCCACAAATTGTCAATGAAAAAGTGCTCCCCAATAAACAGATTTGACAATAAACACATGTTCAAAACAACTGAAGACAGTTACCAATTAGTGGCAATCAATTGCACTTATAAACAAACTTATGTAAATCTAGTATTACTAATAACCAATTCTAAACAGCGTTTTGAACCTGTGTTTATGACATAAGACTTACAAACTGAGCAAAAACAATATGTGTCCCCCAAGTTGATCGTATTCTACTCATGTCAATGCAAACAACTATGTTACAGAAGGCTGAACAATTAAGCCATTTAACTCAAATGACCAACTTGTATTTAAAGCTACATCTTTATGACTACATTCAAATATATGTTTAGTTACAATGATATCCCTCAGCATTGCATTCACTTATGCTTTAGTGAAGTGGCTATGGGCCCTTTACAGAACTGCTTTTGCATGGTTTAAAGTGTACCTACAGTCTTATCAATTACAATGGCCTATCTGCAAGACTTTTTATTGCCTAAAGTGACTTCAGCGAATAATACAAAGACATCCATGTTCATAAATTTGCACCTTACATATGAATATATTGTTGAACTTCAAGCGATTAGATTATTGTCTTATTTATTTATGTTTTTAAGCACATAAGCAATGATAAAGTTTGTATGCATGCTGTACTAAACCTAGAGAGCACTGGCATGAATGTTTGACAGCTAAGCATAAGAACAGCAGAGAGTTATTAATTGGCTAATAACAAAATGGAAATGTGAAAATTATTTTGATTTGACATGATCCGACTTACTATTCTGCAACTTACATGACTATATTGAATCATGTTGCACTCAGCAGCAGATGGTTTATTGGATTGGTAAACACAGATCATTGCTAAATCTTTGTCTACAGAACGATCATTGAGCATCATGTGAGAATATCAAACATAACAGATTGGTGTTTACAGCATGTTACAATAATACACGGTAATTGCAGGCTGTTTAACAATCTTAAAACACTTGAACATGTTCCTCAGGGTATCACAGTCGTATCAACTGCCAGGTTATGTGGAGATTAAAGATTGAAAAATATCCCATAAATATGACAAAAAAGGTGAGCCTAACATATAAATATTGCCTCAGTTTGATAAAATGAAATCTTTTAAATGCTCTAAAATAAATCTTCTAAATGAAAAACATGTTCAATATTTATGAGTTTTTGCGTAAAATGTGTGTTCATCCCCTTGGAGTATTTCCACTTACAATTAAATGCCTGTCACCATTAACTGGTAGACCGGTATGATGTATTATTTTTTCAAAAAATCTCATCATGATATGGCTTTGGTGCACAAGTTTTTTATTACTGAATTCTTTCATAAAAGCAGAGGATAAATATCTAACATATTTTAATGTACCGGTAACTAATGTCTTTACAACTGTTGAAGTCAATAAAAATGTTATAATGCTAATTGGTTCATATTATGGTGAAACCAGTTTTTATTTGTGAGTGTTAGCTCACAAATAATGATTTGTGAGCGTTAGCTCAAATAATGTGGAGGCAAATTTGCAAATCAGTTTTGGCTTAACTACGCTAGAAACCGTAACCCGTGACTGCCTGTGTGGAAAACTGCAGTAAAATTATGCAGACAACGAATGCTAAAAGGGTCTGCTCTAACCACCACATGTGCCTGTTAATAGTTCCCACTGTACACTACATAGTGTGTATGTATTCAAAAGTATTTAACAGCTTGTAAGCCAACGTTGGCCAGTCTAGTGTTTATCATTGAAATATGTACATATTGGCTGCTTTCATGGAAAACTGGGCTTAATGCATGTCAAATAAGATTAGCCTGTGCACACTGATTAGCTGTATCAATGATTTGAATAAAAAAAACACATCTCGACCTGTGCTTTAAGACACACTTTTTATAAATTTGAATGGGTTGTGGTCATTTCAAACTTGCGATATAAAAAGCTATAACATAATTTTGAAAACTGAGTTGCATCTAAGATTATACAACAGCGAACAAATTCAGTGCCTTCAGCGCTTTGATTATACATGTATATGATTGTTAACATTGCAGGTCTAAAGTACAAAGCCAATCATGCCGGTATGTTACTGTACCATTGGCGAGTTGGGGTCATCTTTATACACAAAGTAGTTCATATTTTTAAAAGCAAAAATGGTTCTTTTTTAATATTTGGTGTATTGCTTGTTAATGGCATGTCTTCCATATAATACAGGCTAACAGAGGTGCACAAAATCAGTAGAGGAAAATTCAGAACGCTATGGGTTTTAACAGACTTGTGCTTTTCAACATTTTAAATCTTTCAAGAGATCAATTTACATAGATCACTGTATCTTTGTTACTAACATAGGGGACGAGGCCGAAAAAGACATTAATAACAATAATGATACATCAAAAACCTATAATACTCCTGATTTCTTCATAAATATATATTCTGATACACAAATTGAGATACATATCGTAATACCGTGTTAATGTATCGCGATATGTCATTGCATGCTCATGTCATAGCATGACAGGTCTTTTTAATTATTATAAACATAATTTCAAGAACTTGAATATATCACTCAAAACTCAATTATATTTAGAATACTCAATTATACTTTTAGACTTCAGACTGTCCAATAGACAAGAAGAATGGAGAGAGCTGGTTGCCAAGTCACCTACGGTGCCCCAACATTCGTCCAGACTACGGGCCAAGTGAGTGAAGTGAATTATACTTAATACTCAAATACTCAATTCTGACAAATCTATACATTATCTTCTGATTTGCTTGTGATTCAGTCTTAAGTCTTACAGGAACCCAAGCTGTTGTTAGTAACTGCCATGGTATCATTACAACTGAATATTGCTGTTGATCAAATTCATAAAATGTTCAAAAAATGAAATACAGTAAAGCCTTGCAAATGAGAACACTTATCATCAATTTTCACAAGTTTCGTTTATACTGCAAAGCAGTTTGCTATCTCCATGACATACGGGTATGTCTGCATGTCGTCATTTGAATTGTTAATTAATATTTCTTTCACATCATTCTTTATATCACAATTTGCAGTTTAACTATTCGACCCAACTGATGCTGTAAAACCGTTAAATTTAATTGACATGAAATTTTGAGAATTTTGGAACATAGACATTTTCGTTAATGTGTAGACTTTCAAATATAAGTGAATAGCAAAAAAACTTACACATATCTCATGGGGTAAACATTTTATACAAACATATCAAACCATAAACGTAATTTTATCAAATGAGATCAAGCTGAGAAATTAAGCCTCCAACAATCAATCAAAAGCATTGATATTTTTTTATTGTGAGCTACAGTATTAGCTGATCAATTCTCCCTAGACTTTGCTTAACCCTTTGAGTGCTGGAACTGGATTTTGAAGGCCTTTGCAAACAGTTTGGATCCAGATGAGATGCCACAGAATGTGGCGTCTCATCAGGATCCAAAGTGTTTGCTATTCTGATAGTATTCTTTGAAAAAAAAAATGAAGAAAATGCTGATTTTAGAAATTTAGCAGACAACATTTTAGCAGACGACAAATTTCCCAGCATGCAAAGGGTTAAGAACATGTCCCCCCTAGGTGCAAAAAGGTAACATGTGGCATTAAAATTAAATGTCACATGGTACCGTTTTACACCAATTGGGCGATGTCAAGCATGAAGAGTGGATTCAAAGGTAAAAATCAATCCTCACATATCTATTCAAGCCCGCAATGTTATTTAATGGCGAATCCTTATTATCATTGATCATGTATTAAAGATACTTGAAACGCTTGTATTTGTCCTTGTTTGACGCGCATCACAGCAATTGATCAGTTTGCTCTATAATTGCAACACTCCACCAGATTCCCTGTGGAACGATATTAAATTTCCTCACAGTGAAAAATTGCATAATTTGCATAAACAGATGCATTGTTAACACCAGTTTGAGCTTTGTTTTTTTTTGTGAATATTGAATTATCATGTCTTTGGGTTACTTTTACAAGTGTGTAATTTTTGTGAACATTGCAAACATAATTGGTTCAACATTAATAAGTTATATATTATGAAATATATATTTGTCAGATTATTGCATGCATTTCACAGTCCCATTTTGATTAGTTACCATATTTACAAAATTTTCAAACGGATGAATAAATTTCCACAATTCTTTAAAACACTTGAATTTCTTGTTATAAGAGTGAATAACAGCATATTATGTTTTAATTCAGTAATATAACAGTCAACCATATTTGCTGCAAGCAATGAAAGATAAATTTTTCTCTTTATATTCCGTAACTATGAAACATATAACGATTAAAGTGGACCTATTGACGAGCAACCTGCATTATAAATTGCCTTCCTTGCGAATAACAACTTGTAATAATTTAACAGACATGACATGAAATGCAGATAATTTCTTTTTCAAAATTAATGTTAAATTCACATACTGGTACTACCAAAAAAAAAAAAAAGTAAATTGTTGTAAAAATCCATAAACTACCATATTGGTTAACATTATAATAATAATGATTTTTTAAATGTCATTTATGAATTTTAATTCCTACCAATTTCAATTTTATAACCACTGAAAATGAAAGAACCCACACAACATTCATACAAGGATTTTACTTTTGACTGCACTTTGGAAATAGATGGAATCTTGTTCAATTAAGCCATCCATTTTCCCCCCCAAAAAGCCTTAAATCAATTTAAAAACAAGAGATGTGTTTTTCAGAAACACAATGCCCCCTAATGCGCCGCTTTGATTTATTTTTTTGACCTTTGACCTTGAAGGATGACCTTGACCTTTCACCACTCAAAATGTGCAGCTCCATGAGATACACATGCATGCCAAATATGAAGTTGCTATCTTCAATATTGCAAAAGTAATGACAAAACTTTAATATTGGTTAAAGTTTTGGACAGACAGACAGAATGACAGACAGACAGGCCAAAAACAATATACCCCCTTTTTTTAAAAAAGGGAGCATACAAAATGATTAAAACCCAAACA